>JANZLQ010000065.1:7507194-7531623 GCA_026212715.1 Elanus axillaris
GACAGCTTGTGACTAATTGCTTAAGGTATATAAGCACGCTATTTGAGCAATAAAGGGAGAACAACTCTAACCGTATCAGTGTCCTGTTCTTACTCGGATCGTGTCTCCATAACAATACTAAAATACGTGCAAAATCATTATCTGATGTCACTTTAGAAAATATATGTTCTTTTTGCTCTCAAAATTGAGTAATTTTTCTCTATGATAGAAATTTATGGAAATTATACTGAGAAACTACTTTTGCATGTGGAATAGTGAAGTTCATCTCAAATATATCAATAGAAATTAAGGTTTGAAAGTGACTATCTGAAAAATGCACTGAATTTTAGACCTATTCTGCCCTGAATTTAGTGGAAAATGCTTTTGATGGCAATGCAAAGATCAGCCCTGTTGACTTCAATATCCACAAAGACTTTTAGTGGTTTTTTTCCCCTGAGAACTTAGATTAGAATTAGTTGAGTACATAAAATGAATTGTCTATGGCAACCTAACTATTTCTTGTGCTTATTTCTTTTTGACTTTGTAAAAAAATAAGGCAATGAAAGACGTAGTGCTGCTGTAGTAATTGTCAAGCTTTACAGATGCCATGCCACTCATCCTAATTCAAATGTGTAGAAACAGGAATTAATGTTCTGGAATATGGAGTATGAGAAACATCCACAAAACCTCTGTTGTTTTGCTTCATTACCACATTTAAAACTTAAGGGCAAAAATAACTTTTTGCAGAGTTAACATTTAACTAGATGGCTAAGGGTAAAGGCAGAATGAAAAGCAATTACATATAGCATATAAAGATTACATATCAAATTAAGATATTTTTAATTATATGCAACTTTGCAGAAAAGATACAATTTGGCACAATTACATAGACATTTAAAATTAAAGTTCAGACCACAAAGAAGGTATCTCCAGAGTTAGACCTGTGTAAATTTATAGCTTAAAAAAAATATTAATATGTAGGAGAGAGTTTAGAAAGCAATAACTCAGTTACACCATTCTGAGAAAATATGGCAAACCAAGGTACTATAGATGAAGGCTGTTTCAGAGTTTTTTGCAAAAAAGTGTACTTAAAGTCACCAGAAATAGGTATGAGCCATCAACCTGGCCTTCTTCAGAAAAAAAGTCACCGAAAAAAAATTTCACCCAGTTTCATCCAGAGATTTGACATCCATCATTTCTGAATTTCAGACTGATGAAATTCTGTGTATACTATATGTTCAAGAAATGCACACTTTTTTCTCAGCAAACTATTCCTTTAACAACATTTCTACTCCGAAATCACTTTGCATTGTATTTACATAAAAAGGCTAAGGCCACCAAGAAACTCCTGTGACAAAAAGTGCCTTAAGCTAATAGGACCTGAAACAGCTGCTGGGGATAAAAGTATGCTTTCACATCCAACCATGGGTAAAAAGCACATGCCATAGTTAGCTGGGGTTTTACTTTAAAATACATATATTAAATATTACAGAATATTTCATTAGCAGTAGTGATACTACAATCATGTCTGCAGCATCCCTCATGGTCAGAGTCTAAACTGTCCTCAACTGTTAAAAGTATCTGCATTTTTTACTGGTTTCTTGACTTGCCCTGCATAGCAAAAGTTAGGCAATTAACATGGTATTTGCAAGTTCTTTGATCAGTAAGTGTTTATGTTTTCTGAAGTTTCTGGTATAGAATATAAAGAATCATAAATTGCAAATTATCCTTTCTCTTCAGTGATGTATGAATGCTTTCATGGATGCTATAAAAAATAGCATTAAAGCACCCTAATGAATAAACTAACCCACTGTCAGGAAGAAACCCACTACCCAAATAGGCGAACACATGCAATTACATGAAGCAGAGGTCTATGTCCAAAACTCCTGCAAGCTCTCTGATAGCTCCAAGGGTTAAGTTTAGCCTCAAAGTTGAGTAAAATTCTGTAGGAGCAAGTGGAACTTGTAACAATGAGGTTTTAAAAGGAAGCTTGAGTGTTTTATATATAATCTATGTGTCAACTGACAGAAGCAATATAATGTTGTTTGGCATTTGCAAACAGCATTGGCATTTTGAACTAATGCTGAAGAAAAGCATATGGTAGTACAGTGATACATAAACTCAAACCAGTAATTTCTCTAATTCATATTCTACACAGTCCCAGTGTTTTCTGGGTTCCTAAAGTATATCTTTGAGATAATAAATGTAATTAATGCTGTATTTGCCATGCCACATTTTCTACTAATGAAGAAAGATGGAAAAGCCAGCATAGTAACCAGAAACAAAAAAGGGGTTTGGAATGCCACTTATCATACGATTCTTAGTAATACAGGAAGATTTTACAAGGGCTGGATAAATGTTTAAAATGGGCAGGAGAAAATTCATGTGCAAAGTAAGTGCAGCCATTAAAAAAAATTACTTTTTCACGGTATGGTATTAACTATGTATAAAGCTTAATTTTACATACAAGCCTTGGGAAAAAGCTCTAAAGGTTATTTTTTGGGAAACTATTTGTTGAGAGTTCTGGGAAACAGTGAAATCTGTTAGCGGAAATTGCAACTGTTGTCATTTAACACTGCACATTGCAGCAGAAATGGATTTAAAAGCATCGCTTCGGGCCGTGGTCTATAATCTATGTATCCTTGCTCTGTGGAAGCCACTAGAGCTTGAGTTCCTGGTGACATATGGCACTAATGAATTATCTTAGTGTGTTGTTTGCATGTGCTGTAGGTTAGCATGCTTTTAACGACTCAAACTCGTACCACTAACAAGAGGATCTCAAAAGCTGTGGAAAAAAGTGGTTATCTTGTCAGTAATTTCAATATTAAAGTTAATTTCCATGAACATCATAAACGACAAAACTGGGAGGGAAAATTCACATCCCACTTCCCTTGCAAATGAGACTCATTCTTCTCACATTAGTGTGTAAAGAGAAAGCTGGTTAGCAGAACTTTGTTGGAATTTGAAAATGTTCATATAATCACTGAAAAACATCACATATACCTTCAAAATGTTCATAGACAGACACTATTGTACCACTGAGCTTTGGTATTGGATGTACCACTTGCAGCTTGTCTAATTGTTAACTGCAAATTATAGCCTTCAGAGAGAAAACTATTTGGAGAGACCATGTGTTATGTGGAAGCAGATAAAAACCAACATCATTTTAAAAGCACCTGAGGGGTAAGCAAATGTAGCTATGTTTTACAGCAATTTTAACTAAAACCTGGAGGTAAATTTTTCAGAAAATTGTTAACAATATCTAGTATTCGTGTTAGCTACAACAGACACACTGAATAGGACATCTCTACCAGCTGTGAAAAAATAATGGCTTCCAGTGTAAGCATAAAAAAAAAAGTGATAATTTTGGGTACATTGTGTAATAACTGCTGATAAAAAGCAAATATTATAGGGATGATTATGGAATTTAATTACTGTAGAGAGTTATCTTGCCCCAATCTGCATGAAAACTCACCAAGAGCAATTCAGATTGCTGCTATGTTTAAAGGTCCCTTCTACTGCCATTAATTAGCTGCAGCAAAATAAAAGATAGTCAAACAACTTTTTCCCCTTGTAAACCATGTATTTAAAGAATTTGCAATCGACTCTTTAAATATAATACAGGCCCATTTTGTAATCTCCCCATATCTAGAAGCCCACTGCCTGACTCAGATTGCTTCTGCTGGTTGTAAAGAGTAAGACACATAAATTTAGCTGTCTATGTATTAGGTGTCTACATATGAGCTTGTTGTGAGAGTCGGTTACCTAACATAGGCATTTGGTGTCATCGGAGCGACAAGGCGTATTCCTTCCCCACCTCCAGCTCCAGCCAGACGCCGCTCTCCTATCAATTTTGTGAGGTGTCTGGCAGCCCCGGCCGATGAACCGCCAGGTTAGCTGGCGGACTGCATTTACCAGAGTTCCACACACCACAGACAGATTCTAGATACCGGCTCACCTGTAGACACTCAAATTCAAGAGGCCTAATACTGAGCTGAATCCTGAGCTCTGTCAGATATGGTATAACGTTTAGTGTTTGTAACCATGTTTGAATAAGGAGCTGATGTACCCTAGAAGTATCCTGCAGCTTGACACAATTTAAACACAAGACTTCATATTCATTAGAATAGTAAACATAAGTGATTTGGTTAATTTTACCCTTATAACGTTGTTGTTAAACCTGTAGTAAACATTCCCTTGATAACTTGATGTATATTTTATATTGTAATTTATAGAGAGAGTTGACTTTTTGAAAATATTACAAATTGCTAACATATTAAAAATGTTACATAAAATCAAAATAATTTCTGAGTAGCATTTATGTGAAAAGGAGATAAACTACATGTTCCCTTCTTTTACAGAAACTATTGCCTTCACAGAATCGAACCAGCAATGAACCATTTGGTGAACATTCTTGCTTCTGAAAAGGTCAGTTGAACCAATGGCAGTGACTTATGCCACCTCAATAGTCACTGTTGGAACTGCAGACCAAAGCCCTTTTCTATTACCCTTGTGTGGTTACACGAGCTAAGATCCCCCAGCGGATCCAACTGTCCATCTCAATTGCCCCTGCAGTTTAAAGTCAATGTGCGTTACTATTCCCTATCAAATATGACATGCTTTGTAAGATGGTGTGGGCAGCTAGAGCTGAAGACAGCTTTGCCAGAGTTAAAGATGTTTTCATTCCCTTTGGTACATATGTCATATGCTACAAAGACTGTTAAATGAGAGTTATTCACCATCTAATGATGGAAAGCTATAGCCTCTGTTACTCAGTTTTCCTCTTTTATATAAGGATATTTCCAATAAGTACTCATGAGCGTCTGCAGTTTCTCATTGTTGCTCTGTGTCAGAGCCACAGCCATAAGCTTTCAGAGAAAGCTGCCTTCTTAACATACACATTTCTACTATTTTTTTATCCCTGAATCTGATACTTGGTATGTATCTAATCATGTACTTGTTTAATCAGGGGACCAATTTACCATCATCATTTTATGTTTAGATATAGTCCTGAATATGTAGTACACTCAGAATCAGTATGAGAAAATGGGTATGAAAGAAATTATTAATTCTCTTGGGAGAACAGACACTGAGTGACAGGAATACAGAATTTACTGAAAAACATATTCAATTCCCTTGAAAACTTGGCCCGTTTATTTTCATATATGGTACAATAACTTTTTAAAGCCCTTTATTGCCTATGTATTCACTGTGGAATCTAGTATAAAACCAGGCTTATATATTGCAGTACTGTAATTAATTTTGTCTCATTTAAATAACTAATTGTGTGAACATTATCTGACCTCTTGTTCAAATGCATTAACTGTTTGAAAATAATCCACTCATTCTCTTCCACATTGCTTCCCATCCAGCTCTTTTTTCATTATTATTTAATTGAATTTCCATTTTTCAGCTTTAACAGTTTCTCACAGGAAACTGGAATAACAGTATTTATGTTGAGTTAATGGTCATGTTATGCTTGGTTGATTAAATGTCATTCTAAATGTTTTTTAGTATCATGTAGACACAAAGCTTGTACAACATTTCTAAGGATTTGGGGCAAGAAAGGCTATGAAAGTCCTATGTCAATTTAATTTCATTGTGCACGTTTTTACTCCTTACTGTCAATACAAGTTTCACTAATTTTTTTTTTAAAACTCCAAATAAGAAAGCAATGCTTTAAAGACCTGGTCCCATGCCCAGCGAAGTGAACTTAGATTTAATTGGATCATGATTGGGAAGGATTAGAGGAGTGCGATGCATCTCAGCTGGCTTGACTGACCAAAAGGACTTCTTATTTAATAAACACTAGTGCAAATAACAGATTATGCAGCATAGTGTAACTAAGTCTTTTGAACCCAAGTATTCTGGACACTGTGAAAAGGAAGAATAAAGGAGGGATTTTATTTTTGCACAGATAAAGTGCAGTTAATTCAGAGAAGAAAGGGTTGATTCACAATAATCTGGTTCATAGTTTATAAAAAGGAAGTACTAATTGCAGCTCTTATTTTTAAGAAGTTACTTTAAGAAAGTAACTTTTCTAGTGTAATATTGGAAAAAAAACTACTTCAGGAGTCTCTGGTATTCCATTTTTCCAGAATTATTTGGTAGCACTTCAAGTTTGTCTGTGGCTGTTTTCAGTTTGTCTTAAGCCTGAGTAAAATGACACCAGTAAATGGACATAACCCAAAATAGCTTTAATCCAACTCTATTGTTTGTCTGACTTATTTTTAATAGTGTGAGAAGCACAAGTCAGGTGGAGATTCAGAACATGATGGGAATGGTAAAGTCACCAGCAGACCCTATTATTTATGTTTTCTGGCCTCAGAATCACCTCTCTGGGTGCAAAATTCCTTTCTGAATGTGTGTACAGTTGTGTGTGCAATACAGTTATGTGTTGCTGTTCACCCTTTCAAACAAAAGAGAACAGTCTGCAGAATACCATACAGGAGAAAAAAATCTCTTGTACAAGTTGACAATAGTTATATGGCACCATAGTTCACCATGATACACTGCAATTAAAAGGGAAGAGACAAACCTAATTTTCAAGGCATCCATAATCCTTCCTCCACCAATGTTAACATTTATATAGTGTGTATATGTATGTGTTTGTTTTACTTAATTTTATAGTAAAATGGAAATTCAGATTATCAAATTGTTTATAGTATCTGACATATTCATTGGTTCACTCCTTTTTCATGTCCAATAAGAAATTTGGGAATCTGTCACTAGCTCTTGGATTTTGGCTTGCTCACAAGGGAATAGAACAAGGGAATAAATCAGTAACCAGAAGGTTGTATTAATCTTACAACCACCTTAAACAAGCCTTACTGAGCAGCTTACTCAGAATGTAATTTATCTTTTTTTTTTTTTTCTGATAGTTTGAAGAAAAGTGACAGGGAACACATGGGACAGAGTATTAGAGAAATTGAACCTCAAAAGGGGAGAAAGTGTTTTATGTTACCTCCTGGTTAGCAGCAGCTAGTTCTTCTTCCAGTGCAGAGACTCTTTCTAAAGAAACCCTCAGTCGTTCCCTTACCTAGAAGAAAAATCAAAATATGTGCAGTAACGTAATTTCTATCAATCTTTAAAGATTATATAATCTGCCATATGCATTACTGCATGCCCTGCCAGTCCATTTGCAGGCATGTGTGTTGCATCCTTTCATGAGACATACTGTGTAGTAAACGTTTAAACCTAACTATAGGAAGACTTAACCCAAGAAAATAGGTGTCAAACTTTTAAATGCCATACTGCTGTTCCACAGTTTGCCTATAATTTTATGGAATGCGTAGCAAATGCACATAATCTAAGACCACATTAGGTATAAAAATAAAATGTTGTTCACAAGCATCTTTTACAAAGGATAAGGAAAAAAACATTTGCAGATGTTTTAAATCCACTCCATGGAAGATAACTACTCTGTTCATATTAATTGATTGCAACAAATTCACTGAAAAAATAACTTGCAGCATTGCCTTCAGGCACACATACTAAAGTTTTTTTACATCATCATGCAGTTTGTTTGGGTTCTGCAAAAAGTCATAAACAAGATATACTCTCATAAGCAGAAAAGACTGCTGTTTGTACCAGTTTCAGAGATGACCTATTCTGTTCTAAGGATGCCTACGATCTACTCAATTATTATTACTATTGTAATCATTACTAAATATTAATTATTATTAAATAATAACAACTTAATACCTCTGAAGACATATTTAGTGTTGTTTGAGTGCTCTGGCTAAGTGTCAGCTCATGTGGCATAGACAACCTAAGCCGGCAATGTAGTTGCTAGTCTCCCAGTATGATCAAAGGCAAGTCAGATCTAAAGCAATCTTCAGGGCTGTGGGTACGTCACTGTGTCCTGACTGTGAAGGGAGCCTATAGCAACTCCTCTCCTCATCTACAAAACTTCATTAGGCACCTCACATGACTTCACAACTTGGCTAATTAGTCAACACTCAGGATATATTTCTATACATGTTCCATCTACACTGCAGCAATGCTATTCCAGCTGGTGATCCAAGGATGTTTAAGTCTGTTAGCAATGTTCGTAGGAAAAGTTAGCATATTCTGTTAGACTAAGAGATGTAGCTGGAAAACAAAGCAAAAGAAAAATCAATCTTTCATGTACAATGGAACATTGTACATTTTCATATATGTACAATTGTTTTCACACCCTTGACAAATACAGAAGATCCCTGAAAAGGTTGTGTATGTCCCAGCGCTTTCATACTTTTTTCCAGTAATACCTCTTAGTCTAATAAATATTACCTTTCCTTACATAATTTTTTTTCCATTACTACTTATAGAAGTGAAATTTTGCAGAGATTCACTACATCCCGAGAACGGCTTAGACTTTAAGAGATGAAAATTACTTAGCAAAACTATTACATAGCATGTTCATTCAGCTTTAAAACTAAATCTACAGAGCAAATACATATTCAGGAAAAGAACATTTAAAAAAAATTATTCAGCCTTTCTAACAAATGCAAATATAGTTGTTTATGCAGTACTTTGAGGCTTTTTTGTCCTCTTTACATACTTCAGCTTTATTAAAAGAAAAATTGAAAATGTATTTTATGTATTCACATAAATTATTTGAATGCTCTCAGGTAACTATAGTTTTACTATACACTAAACAATATTGCTAGCCTGAACAGAACAGAAATCACAAGTGATTTATTCAACGGAGCAAAAAAAAAAAGTGAGTTGAAGAGTGTTAAGGTATAAGAAATATTAAGACGTTCTCAAGATTAGAAATAATCCTCAATTTTTTAGTCCAATTGCTGATTTATTAATTTGCCTCTATGCCTTCAGCTCTATAAGACTGAAAAAACCCAACTGCTGATGTTCCCAAAGATGCAAGTTGTAGCTTAAACGGACATTTCCTATAGGCTGTGACTATGCAGTCAATAGCTAAGCTGCAGTAACTGACAGTACCTGTTCCTCACCTGATGCAAAAGAAGTTTAAGCCATCTTGAAGTGGCAGTGACTGAGCCATTTCTGAGTGGCAGTAATTAGAGTGAAAATTACTACAAATTTTCATGGCTTTTTCAACTGTTTTCATACACCAGAACAACAGAATACAGTGAAAATATGCAATGGAACCCAAAATGTTTTTGCTATTTATTAAATTTTTGTACAATTTTTCATCAAATATATATGTCAAAATCGTTAACTATAAAGCTTGCTTTCCAAAATGAGCTACATAATTCCTGGAAAACATCCTCATAAAGTTTCAGATTTATTGTAGTACATAAGCTATTATCAGAGTCATTTTATATAATTGTTTTAGTATTCAATTCTAACACACTTGGAATATGTAAAATTAATTTGAAATATTATCTTTACTAATTCTAACGTATTCATAATTTTCATATAGTTCGATTTTTCATAAAAATACTTCACACCAAATGTATAATTCATCAATTATTCTGGCTGTAATAGAAAAACTTTAATTGTTTAAGTAGCTGAAAAAGTATTTCTTACTTCATTTGCCTTTCCTTCTTCCTATTTTTTAAATCATATTCTGCATGAAAAACAGCATTATTTCTCCAGTTCTTCTACCAGCTTCCAAGGGCTGCTCAATGACCTGTTTTCCTATCCAGATTGATGAAAAGTCGAAGGCAGTATGAATCCACTACCTGGTACTCACAGTTTTCCTCTCTCTCTCCTCCTACCATGCTCTCTGCCTTCCCAGAGGTTCGCCCAACTCCCCTCTGGATCCCCAAACTCTCTTTCTGTATCCTGCTTCTCTTCCCACTACCATTTCTGTCTTTCACTAACTCTCCACTATCAAAGTCCATGTCCTACCACTGAGGACATGGAAGAATGACAGTCATCTTTCTGGCTTCAGTCCTCTTGGCTGAGAGCGCTGCTGAGGGACAAGATGATTGAGAGAAAAATTCATAAAATGGTAGTTGTTAATAGCTGAAATGAAATGCAATGAGTTGGTAATTTTACTTTAAATTTTCATAAGTTTCCTGAAACCTCCATGTATTCAAGCCTGAGTGTTTTATAAATGAGAATGCATGCTTAAGAAATATGTTATGTCTACCACTGGCATTCACTTAGAACAGTGTCAGAATTTGCAAACCAACTAGGCCATACTACTGAGGAGGTCACAGCTCCACAAGGAGCTGGGATCAGAAAAATTATCTTTAACCTTTACACACTGCGGCACTGTAGAACTGAATCCTAGTGGGTTTTATATGGACATTTTAAAGCCTGAAAACAACAGTCCATGGAAATAACAGGCATTTATTTCAAATAACATTTAGGAGACATTTTTTACATGGCACTTCAGAAAAAATAGGTAGACAAATAGTATCTTTACTCTGAATATCAAGCTATTATATTCAAATCCAATTTTTTTTAATTATTGTCAGTAACAACATGGAACAGTAGTGTGACACAGAGCAACAGTTGGAAGTTGTTTCCTCTCTTCTGCCTTGCCTTGCCTTGCCTTCCCTCCCCTCCCTTCTATGTACACAGTTAATTCACTGCCTTTTTTATAATGACCTAACCAAAATTGCTGTCTGATGGTCCTTATTTATTGTCTGAATATAAGAGTTGCTAAAGGAACTGAAAGCAACTGTACCTTGGCACAGATGACTTCTTTTATCCTTTCACCTGACCAGTCAGCAGCTAATTCAGATTACATTTGCTATGGTGACATTGGAAACGTTGCAACTACTTCTTCATGTTCCACCACATACATAGTGGCTGTTAAAGCTGAGGGAAATCTTTGATTTTAACAGTGAAAAAGAGGAAAACTGCTACATCAGCACTCTGATCTAAAGGAGAAATCTGCTCTGGTTTACAGCCCAGAAACTAACTTTACTTCTGACTTTAAATTTCTTTCTCAGTCTTCAACTGATTTCAAAGTAAACTCAAGGAAGAACACAAAAGCCAAATAAAGATTTCAGGTTTGGCCATTCACATTCCAGGAAACAGTACAGGCTACAAATGCCATACTAACATATGCAGTGTACATATATTTCAAAAAAGATTTTATTCTGAATAGTATTTACCAGTTGGTAATTGTATTAATGTTCTCCCAAACTTTGTAAGTCCATATTGAATAAACTTTGAATCTAAATATAGGGCAAGAGCCAAAGCCTGTGAAAAGCCATATAAAAATGTATTGCAAAGAATTTTGTAATTATTATACTGTCCTGGTTTCAGCTGGGATAGAGTTAATTGTCTTCCTAGTAGCTGGTACTGTGCTGTGTTTTGAGTTCAGTAGGAGAAGAATGTTGATAACGAAACAAACAGAACCATCCTCATTTCTGAGAGATGCAGGAAAGGATGTTGTTCCTGGTCGCTATCTTGTTAAGAGAAAAAGGAGCTGGAACAAAGGAAAACTATTTTTATCTGATAATTTGTGGTTTTTTATATGATGAATGCAAATTAATTATTAGAATATTACATTGTTTTCTCTTTTGTGGAAGTCAAAGACAGTGAGTCACTATAGTTCATAGAAGTTAACATTATCTTAGTGAGATTGTGTTTGTCACTTCAGAAATAACATACTACTTCAATTTCATATTGTCCTTCAATGTATTTCTGTTTTCTTGGGCACTAGATAAAGCTTTTCTAAGTAAAGTTTCATAAAGTAAAACTAACCAGATGTCACCTGATCTATCAGAACATGCTAGAATATGCATTTTTAAAGGGCAGATTCCCACTACAGTGCCACAGACCCAGCAGAAAAGAGTTGCTCTCTCCATGTTAGAGGGTGTATCCAGCATGTGCCCAGGTGACCGGGTATTCCTCTGGCTTTTAAATGCAACCACATTATCTTGAAAAGTAACATAGTCAATGTCATGTTAGCACTGCTGGTGGTGCAAAATATCACCCATCTTTCTCTGTCTCCTAGCAACTGCTTCCCACTTTTTTCCTTGCTGTCAAATTCTTTCTTCATTCTCTCCAGATCTGCAGCCCACAAAGAGCTTTCAAAAAACACTTGTGCATGCTAGAATTGGATAAGTTTTTTTTTTCATGAACACTCTATTGAATAAAAGCTCCCCTAGCTAACTGCTAATGAATAAAAAGATAGTGATAATGTTGACATTAATAGGTTGGTTTTATTTGCAAGAAGATTAGGCATACTTTTCTGCCATGAATTAATCTCAAGAGAACCAGTGTTTTTTGAATCTTAGCTAGGACAATAACACCTAGTTGCTTTCCTCTGTGAAGATCAACTGGACACTTTTCCAAAAAAAAAAAAAAAAATTGATTTGGAGAAGAAATTGCTTCAAACAGTTTCTTCTTTCCAAATGCACATTTTAATTGTTGAACATAAAGTTTAAAGCAAAACAGGAAAAACGTCTGCAGGAAAATAAACATGTTCAGGCAGATATTAAAGTCAATTATAGCTATAGAATGGTATATATAATCCAACTGTTTTTCTAGCTTATGTTCTTCCTGAATTGCATATAAGGAATATGTACTTCCCGATCTACTCTATACTCAATGTCATTCTAACCATGAAGTTAATCTGGTCTTCTAAATTCTATTCAACTTTAATGATGTCTAGTAAATCTCATCTTCATTTGCTGTATTATAAACTATTCTGTGTATATCCATATATAATATCCCAAAATATTTCATAGTGCTCTTACATTTTTTCTACAACTTTTCATTGTGTGAAATAAAACAAAGGTATCAGCTACTTAGCAGCAGTAGGAAAAGTCTTTGAGATCTGAAGCATTAACAAGGTGAGGGGTGATGAACTGAAGCGAAGTTTCCACACAGACTATCTTCCCTATGAATACAGCTGCAAATTTCAAGTGACTTTATGCAAAAGCAAAGGGTATTAGAAATGTTAAGTCAGAATTTCACATTGGTCTCAGTTGTAATCAGTCCTAACCTCTGGTGTTTAAAACTTTCAGTTTTTTAAACAATGCTCATTGTTTGTGGGACATAACCTAACCTTACACTTAGGAAAAACAATCACTGAATTTAACTTTGTACATGAAGAAAATCTAGAATTGGTATTGGTAGCAGAACTGCCCATGTCCTGTGTTTTCAGATTTCTAAAAATACTAGCATAATTAGATATATAAAGATGTTTGAAAATAGGTATAGCTTCTGTGAAATTAAATTCCTAATAATAATAATAGTTAGTGCAGTATCAATTTCATTTGCTGTGACACAACTCACCCAAGAAGACACAATGAGTTTTCTGAGATACACATAAAAATAGTAAATATTTATAAAATAAATTAACTCTTTCATTATCCCCATGCCCTAAAGAGAAAATTCTCGCAAAGTACACTACAACTATGCAAGAACAGACTATGAAGATTGCTGTTTGGCACTGCTAGGAGCTCGTATGGATAATGGGGTAAGAATAACAGCATGCTCTTACTACCTTCTTCTCACTAGGATGTAGCTATTTGGTTCAGCCAGACAGGACTGGTTCTCCAGCACGGGAAGCTCATGACAAGGTTTCATTCTACAGTGGGTGAAGGGATGCTGAAGGAGCTGTCAGACACTGAAATAACTGAAATAACTGTCAATGACAGTCACGCTTTCTCTGAATAGTGCAGTCATGGCTGTGACCTCTCTATGGTGGTCTATCTTTTAGACAAAAGGCAAAGGCAAAGTCCAGACTTCATGTAACACATAGAGGCCCAACAGGCTTTTTGAAATAAGTTAAGGTATCATTCCTGGTTCTTCATATACTTAAGCAGGCATCCCTGGAAATACAAGCCCTGAATTGATATGTATTATTTTCCACCTTCCAGTCTGTTTTGTATTTTGCATTGCATTTTGTCACAGTAATGAGGATGTTTTTGTAGTTCTTGTACTGCGTACGCAGCAATCCTTGCATGACCAGTGGCAGAGCTTGTTACACGACCTCGAGATGTTTTAGTGTAGGAAGTGAAAACATGAAAGAAAATGTGCATTTAGGAAGACTGTAAAGACTTTCTTGGGAGTTTTCTAAGTTTAAAAGGCAAACATTTTTATGAAAATATCTTGCTATGCTTTCTCAAGGGTGTAATGGCGTAGTTATTGGTTTCAATGTCAACATTTTTTGTGAAGAAAAAAATTACAGAAATAAATCATTATTTATTTGCAAAGGGTCATGATACATTTTCAACGCACTTCTGTCAGTTTTCATTAGTCTTTATCCATTAACCTACTTTGGGTTTGGGCGCATTTTCTGATGGGGCAGTGTTTATTTCCTGTGATATCAGTATATCATATATCACATTTTTTTGCCTCAGTATTTACTGCAAAGATCTGCCCTCAGGCCTCCCTGAGCATAGTGGCAGAGTCTGTGGGAGTGAAGCATCACCCACAATACAGGAGGAGAAGACATACATAAGTCAAAGGGAGTAGACTGGCTGCACTCAAGGGTGCTGAGCAACTTGATTAATTTGTCACAGTGAGGCCTTTTTCACCTTCGAAAGGTAACTGCTGTCAGGGGAGATTGCTGATGAGTGGAAACCCCACAAATGTTGTATCCCCCATCATGAAAGGCAGGTATTATTCTGGGAAGATCCAGGGAAGTACAAGCTGGCCAGTGTTGGGAAGGTTATGGAACAAATCTGGAAGCCATTGCCAGGCACATAAAGCACAAGACAGTGATTGGGAAGAGCCAGTATGGCATTGTCAAAGGCAAATGACATCTGGCCAAGCTATTACCTTCTGTGATGAGACTACCAGCTCCATGGATGAGGGGAGAACAGTAAATGTTTTTTACTTTGTCTTTACCGAGGCTTTCTGCAAGTTCTTCCATTTACCCCTAGAGAAAGGGGTGAGATATGAATCGGATATGTGGATTATACAGTGCATAGAAAACTGGCTGGACTGCAAGGCTCAGAGGTTTGTGATCAGTGACACAAAGTCCAAGTCACATCCCATTACTATGAATGGAATAACCCCAGGATAGGCTTAGGGAAGAGAAAGCAGTTTTGCAGAAAAGACCTAGGGGTGAAGAAGGCCAGACACACAGTTCAGTCAGTAGGTTCAGGGAAACGATTATTCCCCTCTAAACTTTTGAGACTGCATCTGATTTTGGGCTCCCCGGTACAAGAAAGGCACTGACAGACATCAGATGTCAGTGAAGGCCCAACAAGTTGGTCATGGGCTAGAGCACATGGCATATGAGAAGAGGCTGAGAGGGCTGGGTCTGGTCAAGCTTAAGAAGGGAAGGTTCATGGGAGTCCTTGTTGCTGTCTGCAGCTAGCTAACCAGAAGATGTGGAGAAAAACAAAGCCAGCTTCTTCTTGGAGATGCAGTGTGACAGGACAAAAGGGAACAAGTGCAAGACTCAACAACAGAAACTCCAGCTAGGGATTATGAGAAAAAAATTGCAATGAGGGTAGCGAAACACCAGAATAGATTTTCTCCCTGGAGATACTCAGGAGTTGATTAGACAGGACCCTAAGCAACCTAAAACAGTTGGCCCTGCTCTGAGCAGGGGGTTGGGCAAGATGTCCTCAGGAGGTCCAACCTACATTATTCTACTAGTCTCTGAATAACTTCAACAAATTTTCATAGGTGGATTCATATCTTATTTCTGAAGGTTCTGAAACAAACCTAACATATAATGTTTCTGTCAGTGTAGAATAGATGACTTCCATGCCATAAAGGTGGGTGCATGCCGTCTTTTTTACTTACAATATTTTTGAATGAAAATACCAATAATGCTGACAAAGTGTGGTATAAAGTGATAGCATTATATTATCGGGTATCTGGATGATATATAAAACATCTTTGATTCAATCCTTCTAAAGAGAGACACTGTAAAATAAATACATAATTTTATACAGGATTTGTACCTGAAAATAATGTGTGCTAGATTTATAACAAAGTATTTTTAAATCCTTTACTAAACTGTTTCCTTGATTTCCTTGATTACTTGATTTCCTTGGAACGTTTTATAATAAATATATGATTTATTATATCAAAATAAAAAAAGATTTGACGCATAGGTGAATAGCACATAGGAAAAAAGCAATTCTGGCCAATCAGTTTTAAAACATGTTTTATAATGTAACAAATCTCCTGTTAATATGATTGCAGATGGCTGATTTTTCTACACTGATAACTATCACTGCTGGGACAGAGACCCATTATATATGTAAGATGTGTACCCGTGTCACTCCAAAATTTTTAAATGAACTGAATACTGATTTTAACCTTTTTGTTACATTAAAAAAAAGAATTTTCAAGAATATAAGTAATAATATTATATTTAGCTTCAATGTAATTCTGTACAATAATTTTCAAAATGAGATGTAAAATTAACTGCACAGTACCTAAACACTAAAATACTCACAAAAGAAAATATGTAAGAAGTACATAACTGCTGAACAATCAGAAGTTTAAAGTTTATTTAAAAAACTTTATTTTAAAGTTTATTTAAAGTTTAGTTCTTATTTCTCATATTTATCCAGCACAGTGTCAAAGAGTATAAAAGCAGGAGGAGAGCTCCCTACTCTATAGTTTTATGAATGTTTAAAGTGTAGGATAAAAGATCAAACTCAAGACTGTAAACCCTATCAATTCTCAAAAGATATTTTTAATAATACAGGATTTCATAAGTCTTAATGACATCCAATACCTTATTACAATTAATAGCTTACAGTGCCTAGAATTCATTATATTCCCTCTTCTAGATTTTCTCTAAATATGCTTTCATGATATGTAACTAAATAGAACATATAACTAAAGAGATATACCTAAACACAAAATAAGTTTTGATTTGGCATAAATTCCTTAAATTCAGCTATCTTTGAACTTGATAGTTAACCCAGTATGACTCATAACCCAGTGTTTCACACCTTTATTGCCAATGAAAAATAAGCGACCCTTTTCATAAAGCTGTTTCTTTTAATAATAGCTCCTTAAAAATAGCTACCTTTCTGAGTATATTTCTGAATTTTAGAAAGTTAAATTTATTACTGTGAGACGACTGAACTAGTTCTACACAACACAGCTCAACTGTGCAGTCAATGATTTCAGACGCTGTGCTGCACAATGTCTCCCCTGCTTACTCAACCATCTCGGAGAAGCAACTCAGCTGCAGCGATGAGCCCAAGCAAATCAGCCAAGACAGACCCTACAAGGAACAAGGTTCTTTGCTTGTGAGCAATGGTTCCCACATACTCCCTGCATGTGTAGTTTTGAGGCACTTACTAATTCACATACATCATCTTCTGAGCATATTGTTTCTAGACATGAACTGGATTTCTGCATTCATATAAGCAACGCTCAAGGTGATACCTCATAGTTGACCAAAGTTTCATTCACACACAAGAGTCCTTCCAGCACAGGACACATGAGGAATCCAGTGGAAAGACCCTCTTAATTAGCACGACTAGATGCAGTTATCACCAGGGATTTTCATCTTGATTCTGTAAGCCCTTCATCACCCCTGATAACAAAGGTTCTACTTATTTTAGGTTACCCTACTTGTAGAGGGAATGCTGTGCTTATGTAGTAAATGCTAAAAAACATCTCTGAAACTTGGGAGGTTTTCCTCCTGAAAATTTTTAAGGGGCAAGTTCCTTTATGTAGCTAGAAACATCTCAGTCTGCCTTTTTACTCTGTGTGTTTTTAAAATTTGAGATAACTACATTTTCTCAGCAATAACTTAAAAGCATGCTGTACAGACAATAAAATCCAAGGTGCCATCTGTATTTAGTGCTAAGTAGGAGCAGCATGTCTTGTAGGGATGAGATTTGCTTATTTTGAAAAGTCAGTACTACAAAAGTACTACTACAAAAGATAGCTAAAGTGACCTGAAGTGCATTACAGCTATCGGTCATACATTCTTATGGATTTCTCTGGACACATGCAAATGCTGTAAGTACAGGACATATTCCAAGAAGTAAATAAACAATACTGTTGCTCTGCTGCATCATAAGGCACAGTTAAGTAAGTTAGAGTGTATTTAGTAAGCTTTTTTCCCATACTGTACCTTTTCATCCAAAGCCTTGTGGTGCTCAAACAGAGATTTCAGAGCTTTGAGGACCTCAACTTCACTGGAAACTCCTGAGGGAGACTGTGCTTGCCGTTTCACCACTGTCATCCTCAGTGACCTTTCATGTCTTGAGACAAGGCACTCCAAATGCTCCAGTAACAGCTATTGGATTTGATATAAAAGGTTATTAATTTTTTTGCACCTAAATGCCATGGAAACACTAACTACAAAGTGCATGGTAACAAATGGCAATTTTCTTGGCATCTTCGTTGTAGGAGAGACTGCTGGAATTACTGACAGCACTTCATGATTCTAAACCAGATGGAATAAACAGAAAAATAGGAGATCTACTCATGATTTCACTTAAACCTCTGCTATGAAAAATGGCAACAACTCACTCAGCATAGGATAACTATTTAACTAAATTAAGTATATATTTACAGTATAATTTGTGATAGTAATTGATGAGCATTAACAACCAAATAACAGCCAAGGCCAGTCTAAAGTATCATGCAAAAATACTGAAGAAGTTTATAATTAATTCATCCTAACAGTAACATATTTTCAATTTATTCTGGAAGTTACTTAATAAAATATGTAAAAGTAAACAGTATATTTTATTAATTTTTTAAGACTATTCCTTCTAAATGCCACATCTAATGGCATTTGTCACTAGCATGTGCTCTAAAATGTTCATTGTCTCTGTTGTATTGCAAACATGATGGAAGACAAAAAGGTCCATAAAGAGGAATTTCAGGCTATTGTAAATATCAGTAAAATAATCTCTAAATAACCTATTGTAAAAACATATGCTAATTATTTTTCATTATTACTCAGAAGTTAAATGAAAAATTAAACTGATATGTTGATGTTGTATAGAAAATTCCCTGTCTGTCTAGACTTTCATAGGGCTACTGTTGCTGTTCTTACTGTCTGAACATAAAAGGCAATTGGTTAGCTGCAAGGTTAAAGGAGGGTAGCTAAATTCATGAATCACAATGCATGTTAAATGTATTGTAATCACAACATACAATTATATCTAAGTCATTAAACTGGAAATTTGAAAGTTACCATGGATAATTGTTTATTATAATTGTTTAATATTTCTCCTTTGATGTGGTTCTTAATATAGCTACTATTAGTCAAGTTATATATTCATCTGTAATCCATAGTTATTCTCAGTCACATAATGACCTTTATGGTTACATGAATTAATAGGCATAGAAGACCAAAACCAGAGTGTAATCACATTATATTTGCAATATATTGCTATTAAGTCACAAATTATTAGGGTTTGATGTTATCTTTGCTTCAAACATGATTCTTGTGTCTGGATTTGCATCTGGTTATTATGTTACAATAGCTGTATTATTCACAAAAAATATTGAACACATATGCAAACATTGTTAATACATTAAGAATTGTAATGACTCCAAGCAGTTCAAGAAAGGAGAATATTTCTACCATTTCTGAATTCAGGTGATGGCCTGTATTTATCAAAGGCAAATGAGCAAGAAATTTATGAGCTTTATCATCTGATCCCTGCAGGGCTGACAGAAGATATAGGTGGATTTTTAATTATTTGAGGCAGTCCAAAGTAACAGGCAAATTCTAAGACACCTCTTCATAAAGCCATCAGGAACTCAGTACGGAGCCGTGGTAGGGTTGTAACTCAAATGAGATCAGAGTAACTTCCAAATACTTGCAGAGTACTTCTGTTCAGAGCAGTACTTAAATACACAGTTAATTGCTGTCAGAATAGAACTGAATTTCTGAATTTTGTTCTAAATTCATGTAACTTCATGATTTTTCTAGGCCACTTAGTTTATCTAGGAGGTAGCTGGAAGAAAGTATAGTAGATTTCTAATGCTACAACCTACTCTCTGCCCCATGCCTCCAAAAAGACTGTGTGGCTGCAACATTTCCTTCTCCCTGCAGCCCAAGTCTGCCCCACTCCGTAGCCCTGGGATAGCCAGACTCTGACTCTAATCTGTGCTGCAGATTTATATCTCTCCACAGTCATTCCCCCTTGCTGGCTGTTTCTGTTAAAGCCTGGCTCATCCTGCTCTGTCATCTGTCTTGTCTGCCTTTCTTTATGCAGAAACTTTTCAGTGCATCATAGCTACCTCTGGAACAGTCTAAATCCAGTCAAAATGCTATGAATTTCTAGAGACATTGGGGAAAAAAAGGAAAATGTTGAACCACAGTTGAGCTTTTAACATGGCCATTCCTTCCATAAGTCTGTAGTTGTCTGAAGCTCAAACTGACACACATTAAAACAGTCCAGAACAACAAAACTTTGGTAATTATTTTTTGGCCTAACACTCAGCAAATTTATCACATCTGATTGCCTTACTTCCCTAAACAGCTTATCTCCCAGACAAATGCTCAGGGGATCGGAAAGGAGAGTTCTGAGAGCCTGCATGCAAGTCTTAGCTGAAAGGAAAAATGAGAAAATCTAGTTTAGGAGAGAAGAAAAATGGTGGTGATGCAGAATTCTTGACATGGAAAAAACTTTCAGGACAGAAGGAATTATGCATAACCTACATCACAGAGGTAAATAAGGAACACAGGAAAGAAACCTAATATACATCTAGAACCTCATTTTGAACTGGTGTAGACATACAATCTTGACACGGAATTTGAAGTCAGCATGGCCAGAAGAAAGACAAGATCCTTACTAAGAGAAGGAAGAATAGAGATTGAAGAGTGATGAAGAGAGAAAAAAAAAAGTTTAACAAGGTTTCCAAGTATAAGAAGAGAGCAGCGTGGTGGGAACTCAGAATTTCTAATGGGGTGATCATGGAGGAGTTTACTGTGTGGGATGAAGAGTGCAGCACCTTGGTCCTTTGTAGAGCAGCAGATAACATATTAAATTTAGGTTAAGTTACTGCCATGTTAGAAATGTGCATAATATCTAAAACTAAACTAATGAAAGTCGTCCATTTAATATACACAAAAGCCCACTTTGCCTTTAGCTTAGAATTACCATTCTAGAGGTGACATATTTCAATGTCTCCATGTATTTCATAGTTGTTAAATAAATCAAGTGGAAAATATTGTGTTGCCTATTTTACTACATAAAGACAGATGAGCTGATGTCACAGCTAAGTGTCAAAATACCCATGAAGAATTACTGCAC
Source organism: Elanus axillaris (assembly GCA_026212715.1). Lineage (NCBI taxonomy): Eukaryota > Metazoa > Chordata > Aves > Accipitriformes > Accipitridae > Elanus > Elanus axillaris. The sequence goes on from JANZLQ010000065.1 coordinate 7,528,263, forward strand.
TACTTGTAAACTTCATGCTTTTTTTTTCTGTTCTTATTCACTCAAGCTACTCAGTTTGTAGTGGTTCTTTTTTCAGGAAACTACCTCTGAACACCGGAATGTTCCTTACCATCAGCCCTAAGAATGCTCAAGGAAGCATGCTGACATAGGTTTCTGGCTTGTAAAGATTTCTTGCTTTTTCTTTTTGACAAAAGTCAACTCTATTTCTCCACAAATTCTGTAAGTACTGCTTACAGCAAATCCAGCTGAGCAGACAGTATTATTAACCAGGTCTCCCAGTGCCACATTCCTCCCAGACATGCTGAAAGGGAAGAATAGCCCAAGGGTTAGAACATCTGACTCTGACTGAGCACCTGATGGCAAATCCTTGCCCCCTGCTCTGCTGACATGATACTGCTATTTTATCCATTGTGGCCTCAATTACCATTACATTAAAAAAAGGGTAATAGATCTTCCTTGCTTCCCTGGGAAGGACAAACATAGCTACACTGACAGAGCTACAAAGTGTCCCATTGCTGCAGCGATGGGGGAAAAGACATGTAAACATATAAAATTGACATTGAAGATAATGGTGTGTCCGAGCAATGTTTAAGTTTAATGACTGAAGGAAATCACAATAACTTGTGGGCATGGAGGCATGATGAGGACTTTCCCCCCTATATAACTCAAGAACTATGATTCCATATATTTGTGAGAACACCACAAGATTTCCTGTCGAAATAATATTGTCACAATATTGGTAGTTCATTTAAACTACAAGAGAATAGTTAGAAACAGCTTTAGGCATTTTAGTATGTTGCAATTAAACTCTGGCATTAAGAAAGATCATGGGCTGCTGAGCATTTTCTGTTCCCTCACACTGTGGCAAGCTGCTACAGTTGTCAAGCACTCAGAAGGACAGGCAGCGCGCAGAGAAAAGAAGATGAAGATCAACAGCAGCAGGCGGGACAGAATCACCCGCGTATCATTGCTGTGCTTTTCCTCCTGGAAAGCATAAGCTTGACAATGAATTATGAAATATTCTGACAGGTGAATTTTATTCTTATGCTGGGCAAATTTTATGATGCTTAAGATGCCGCGCTGATAATTCTATCTTAGCTAAATGGGATGAAGGTTTCTGGAGCTCTGGACTCTTCATGAGCAAAACGAATGTATAAATATAATCATTTAAGGACTGAAAAATGTTCTAGTGCATATTTTGTTAGTGAGGGAAGCATCTTTAAAATGTTAATTAGAACTAAATTAGCAAGAATACAGAATATTGTTAGAATATACCCAGCTTCCTGTATTTCTCAAATCACTTCCAAAGCACTTATGGAAGTGAGTGTTTTCTGTGAAATGGAAATGCATGACTAAATTTAATGATGTAAATTGCATCGGTGTAGGTTATCACCTACATATATTATACTATAACATCATTACTACATAGACACTGATTTACATATGGAAAATAAAAAAGGTTAAAACATTCTTTATCAGGAATGATGACTCAGTAAGTTGAAATTAGTGTGACTCAGCAGAGTTTCTATTATCACAGGACCTGGATTTTAATCAATACAAAATATCTTAACTTTATTTTTAACAAACATATTTGTAAAAAAAAAAAGTTCAGGGCAGGATAATAAATGCAGAAATTAAAAGATTCAGGAGAAGGTTATGGAGAGAAAAGGAGACACATAAATAATGGAATACAGGGAAAAAAATATACAAGATAAGGGATTTACTAAAATGAGACAGACTTAGCTTAAGGGATTCCTTAGAGGAATGGGGCAACCCACTAAGAAGACAATTCTCTTTAGAGGTCCAGCTTAAAATTTCTCATCAGCACAGGCAAAATTGAATTTCCTTTCAGTCTATATTTAGAATGCACATTGTTCAGTGAATCTGCATCTCTGGTGCAAGCAAAGAAGACAAGTAAAATAAGCAGACATGGGGTTGAAGATTAACTCTAAAACCAGTAAGAAAATCAGTCATTTTCTTCAGCATTGTTCCACAGTGGTGGAAACCAATCTGCACCCATGGTCAGCTGGGGTGACCTCAAATAGCTATACTGGTAAATTGCTGGTAAATGTCTTTTTTTTGCAAAAATAAAGTTACAGCCTAACTACTGCATATGTCCCATGTCTTTCCTTCTGTACATCCAAGACAGAAAAGAAAATACCGGCAACCTAAAACCTTAATGAAACACACATACGTGAAGCAAAAGTACAAAAGAAAATGTAATAACCAGGCTAATGATACAAAGTAATAGAAATGAAGAAAAGGTTTTTTTATGAGAGCAATGAATACAAATATAATGACTATTTCAAGGTGTCTGAAAATAGAAGTATTTAATTACTATATATTACATTTATATCTATTGTCACCCTGTTTTCTATGAAAGAAGAAACACGTGTCTAGAAGATATATCATAATATTGAGGCAAAAATAATGAAGATTACAGTTATTTACATTAGTGAAATAATGCTTTTGCCTTTACAGAACTTTAGGAAAGAGTTATACTTATTTTCAAGTGTACAGTGCTCTCAGTCTATAAGAACCCATCATGTTTAAAAAAGAAAATAGAGTGCCCAATCTAGTTTCAGCACCTATCAAACTGATATAAGTAAAATGACCTCTAAGAAAATGAGCTAAATAAATGAGTTAAAACCATACTTTAAAAGACATTTGTAGTTTTCGAACACACAAAAAAAGAGAAATTTAATCATAAAATATAGGGTGAAGTCCCAATCTATGGGTATTATAAGACTGCAGTGCCTAACTGAAGATATTTCATAAACCATTCACTAAGGAATTGAGACAATAAAATATGAATAAAATTAAATCTAAGCCAGCTTTGTTCACTTTAATAAATGCTTCAGCTCCTGAGGTATTAAGTAAAAGAAAGACAATGACACTGTCTTTGTTACTGCTGTTTCATTCATTAACATAGGTTTAATTTTTCTTGTTTCTAAAGCTGCTTGAGCTAAAATATTTCAGACCAATCTAAGTAATATTTTATGCCATATACAAAAAGCATATGTATGTGTCTGTTCTTTTGTTGTAGTGAAAAAAACACTATCATATTAATCCATATCAGTATTAGAATAGATTTTTTGTTTCAGCTGCCAAACCAAACCCCAAATTTCCTCATAATCATATTCTAATTTAAGAAGGTAATCCTTCAAACTTTTCTGACTTTTAAAAGATAGATTGAGACAAAAATAACTTTCTATTTTATTTTAAACTTAGCACAGCCAAATTAGTGTTATTTTATAATTTCCATTAAATAATACACTAGTACACTGTCCTGGTTTCAGCTGGGATAGAATCAAGTGTCTTCCTAGCAACTGGTACAGTGCTGTGTTTTGAGTTCAGTAGG
>JANZLQ010000065.1:7532808-7552305 GCA_026212715.1 Elanus axillaris
ATCATGATGTGTGTTTTTGGGGGGGGGGGGTTGTTTGTTTTTGTGGAGATTGGCAAAAGCTGTACAAGACTGTTGCCAAGAAATAAAGAAACACATAGGTGTGGGTCTAGAGTAAAGAAAAAAACTGCCAGTTAGGTGTAACTGAAAATGTACAAGTGAACTAGAAGGCTAATATGTACTCAGAATCTGGCAGAGTTGCCACTTTATTTCTTCTTGCTCGTCTTCAGTTTGAAGTAGTAGGTACTTCAAACAGTATCTTTATGCTGTTACCCCAGGGAGATAAAAGGTTGGGTTAAAAATTTCAGAAACAGTAATCTCAGAATTTGGAACTCAGCCTTTTTATTTAAAGGTAGTAGGAAGTGCTACTTGGGACAAAAGTGGTTGTAGTGACTAGTTCCAGTACGTGTGGTTATGCACGAGCAAGTCCTGGGAGGGCAGGTAAGCCTTGTTAGCATAGCCCGGCTAGAGCCAGGTTAAGTGTGAACACTAGCGGGATGCAAGAAAGAAGCATTAGTTGGACTAACTTTACATATATTAGAAAAGACATTTAATTTCCTCATTGCAAAAGTGTATCAGTGGTCCTCCAAATATTATTACTTTATTAGAATCTTTGCTTAATTAACAGAAAAATTTGGAGCAACCTTTTCTTACAAAGTATTAATGCTGTTTTGGATGAATCTCAGTTTGCAAAAGTGCCTCTTTACAGACAATGCCTTCTCAAGAATGTTGCTAGAAATCTCATCACTACCACGTCATTGAGACTGTATTCTGAAGACAACAGCTTTGTACCTAAAATGCTGATCTTTCCCTATAAAAGTAGTATATGGAAGACAGTATGACTATTACAGCAAATTCTGGCAACTAATGTAGCATATGGCAGCTTAGAGCCTGGCAAGAACATATATATGATACCATGGGGTGATAACTTATTAATGAAGATGCTAGAGGTCAGGGTAAGGCATGTCTCTGAATTTTTTCTCTCTCCTTCCCCATTAATACTTGGACTATATCTTCCCTTCTTGTTTACTGTAAAATCTCCTGCATTTCCTGTATTTTTTCACAGCCTAAATCTTTTCATCTCCAATACCTACCTTAACCCTTATTCTGAAAATACACTGGTAGAGTTTACTAATTTTAACTACAAGGAATTCTCACAAAAGATTATCACACTCTGTAACTCTCATTTGTTGGTATTAGTTCTGGAAAAGCTCTTACCAGTTTTTCTTTTACGTAACACAAGAAACATAACAATGGATGATCTTTAAGCTTCTTGGTTTGCAAAGAAAGTGCCTATGACAGAGCTAAGTCTGACTTAGGTGATGACTTGCAGTTGACTCATCTTTCTTTTCTCTCACGGTTGTTTGGCAAGTGACTATCTTTGGCTACTAGGCTGTCTTGGGATTTTTGCTAAGTCTGCACTGCTTATTTCAGACCCACAGTAAGTATTGGTACACTGCAGTTTTAATACACCAAAGTTGGTGTCAGTGGGCTTTGTAGTGAAAGGGATGAAGCACTGCGCTAGGCAGTTTTGTGTACATACTTATGAAGAACTTAGGACAACTGAGAAGAAACACTGCACATTTAGTTTATATGGTATTTTTTCTGTAAAGAAAGGCAAATGGATGGACATTCTGTGCAGGAATGGGTATATGTAGATTATTGAACAAGTACAATTGAGTGTATATTTTAAGTATTTGTATTCAAAAGTTTGTGCTGGAAATTAACAAAACGTATTCTTTAGTCGATGTAAATTATTTTCTTCATTGGCTTTCTTATTTTTACCTTATATACTAAACTGATATATGTAGCAGTTACTGATAATTTAAGCAGCTTTAGAAAGTTGAGATGGTTTGCTAAATTTAAAAAATGCAGTGCAATTCCTACATGCTTCTCCACTAATTAATTCTATTTTTGTGGGAGTCATTTTGGACTGTTTAGAATGTATGGGAGTCATGGGAGAAAAAGTAGGTCTCACCTATGTCTCCCATCACATTTCCCAAACCCATCACCTTTAAGTCTTTTGTGCTAAACGTGATCATCCAAGCTAGCATGGAGGTAGATGGGGCAGCTTTGCCTCTTTGTAGGCATCTGTATCATCTGTCCTTCCTTGGATTTCTTGGCACCCTGGTGCTGTAACTGGACAGAAGAAAGGAGGGAGAAAGACCCTCTCCCACTTCTTTTGTCATGTACGTTGTTAGATTTCCTTCAGAATGCAAATTAGCTGACCAAAGAAAGATGCTGTCTGAGCAAAGTGCTATTAGTTTAGTGAGAGGAGGAAAACAGGCAGAGTTATCCAGATCACAGAAGAATGAAATATGTATCTGAGAAAATATCCTTGGTGTTCAACCTCTCTGAAATCTATTCCACATGTTCATTACCAGCCTGACTCCTGTCTAGTCTGGGACTACTCCATCTCTTTTCTCACACCTTTGCACACCCCATAAAGCCTGCTCCGTTCCCTTCTTCCATTTCTTGATCACTTCTGCCTTTGCCCAGACACCTGCACGTGCAAATTATTTTATTCTGAAAACCTTTCTGTACACCTTTTGTACCACAAGGGAAAGCTGGCTCTGTTGTAACCTTGCCTTTTGCCTTGATAAGAGCTGAAGATATGTGCGGGCTACGTAGTCAGGCCCTGGGCCTTAGAGGGCTGCGTGAGTCCCTTGCTTTAGAAAACATTTAAACTGAATGTACTTACCATGTTATATACAAAATCAGCTATATTTGTAATATATCTTGCTAACACATAACACTCATTTCCTTCAGGACTGTAGCGTGGTAGATACATCCTGTTACTTAGAACCTTATGAGTCTCATGTACTTCTTAAAAGGATGGAACTTTGTCTTATTTATACAAATGAAGATCTAAGTTTATATTTAAGTATATTCCTCCTGCTTTACAAATACATGATATCCAGAAAAGGTCTGCTGTATACTTACTCTTGTGTTGTTCCTTTCAGCTTTCAGTTCTGAAATCTCCTCCTCTTTTTCAAGCAGCTGTTCCCTGCATGCATTTAATTCTTTTGTCAGTGCAGCAAATTCCTGTGGAATAAAATTATGTATGAAGTTACTCAAGATGTAAGCACTAGAATAATCACGTCCATATGCATTCTAGAGTTTGAGGATTTAAATAATATCTAAAATCATCAACATGAACTGAAAGAGCATATGTAAGCATCAGCATCTACCAAAATAATTTAAAGTCTAGGCATATCTAATAAAAAGTGCCTATGGAAAACACTGATTTAAATTTAGAAACAAAAGAAGGTTCAAGGTGATGGCAACATCCCTCATATATAAGCTATCATAACCATAACAGAAGAACAGAATTGGCCTAGTTCATAGCAACAGAGATGCCACATTTCATGCATAATGACGTTCAGCTCAACAAACCCACTTAGCGAGTGTTCTTGCCTCTCTGTCAGGCACCACTGCAATATAGCAGGTATATATATATAGCATATATATATATATATATCTATCAGGTATTCACTGATCAAAATCTAATATCAGATTAACAAGTAATATGTCTGTTGTGAAAAAAATATTCTCATTAGTTTTACTTGATATTTGAATTTAACTATTAAAATGTATTTGGGTATTATAGTGAAAGGTTGTGATAAGTCACAGCAATATCCATGTTTGTTAGTTCGGAGTGATCTTCCTAGGAAACAACAACATAAAATGAAACTGGATTTTAAGTTGCTCCCAATGGTAAGTTTTATACATGCAACTAACAGGTTTTATGAAAAACACATTTTTCAGTTGTAAAAATTCCTATTAAAATGTCTTGATTTTACCATTGCTGTTACTCTTCAAAAAAATACATAAATTTTTGCCTGTACAAAGGGCAGTCACAAATTTGTCATTCATTTCAATAATGAAAAGTGTTTACTCCATATTTGTTTATTTTTGACAGGCACAACATATACTGAACTGTAGTGGTTAATTTTATCCTTTACAGCAAAAAGATGCTACATGTCTCATGAAAACAGTGAGGCAAAGTATGAAAAGCCTTTAGAATTTGTGATGATGTGTCAGAAAAAACAGATGTCTTCATGAAGAGCATCGCTGCTTAAGGAAGAAATATACATACTTTTAAATAATAAGTTAAATTTAGTTTGACTAAAGTATTCTATGATTAAGAGAACCCACAAGCAGCCAAAGTTAAAATGAAGTAATTCCTAATTCCCCCCTCCCCCCAAAAAAGAAAGCAGTTTAAGAAAAAAACATGTCCAGGTGGTTTATCTTATCAGCCAGTAGGATGAAGCTGAGACTAAATCTACTTATTTAAGACAAAAGCTAGCAATGATCTCAAAAGGGCTTAGTTTGCTGCTTCCCCTTGAGTTGCTGAAAGCAGCTTTTATCTGAACTAAAGTGCTGTTCAACAGAAGTTTGGTAGGTATTGCTAGGCTCATTCTGTTTTAATCAAGTTTCTAAATAGTTAATGGTATATGGTATTATTAATAGTAATTAAAAGTATTCAAATAGATTTCAAGTGATATTCTGAACAATGTGTAACTAAGTTGTTGTTTTTTCATTTTTCAGCAGCTGGAACTGGATTCACAGTAAACCTCCATGCAAATCACATGGTAGTAAGGAAAGTGTTGTTCTGATATCCTCAGTGGATTTTGTCGTAGAGATCAGCTATTGATCACATGAAGCATGTAGTGATGTTTTGTGTCATACCTCCTAAACAGTATTTTCATCTTATACCCTAGTGGTCAAGAACTTGTAAGGCTATGCAGCATACTTTGATGTTAACGCCCTTAACTTAGCTTTGAAAACGAGTTTTAAATTTTAAAACACCTCTCTCACATTTCAAAAATATCATTAAAACTTCTGCCTGTAGGTCTTACTCTAGGATTCAGAAACTGCCAGTCCAGCAGTGCTATTCTGTTCAGAATTTTGTTTAAAAAGCTCCTGTCCTTAAGGTTATAATTAATGTTACGTACCAAATGAAAATATCATATTTAATAGAAAGCTAACAATCTCAAGTCAGATTGCATAAGAATTTTGAAGCACAAAACCACACATACACTTTTTTTCTTCATATTTCTCTTAAGAAAAACCTTATAGCACTACAAGGTGGAACTCTTGCCACTAATTTACAGTTTACACAGATGGGTAAGTGCCTATAATACTTTCAGAATCTCACAGAATAAACTTTGTGTGTAATCTATGTAGTATGTTGTAGTTATTTATACTTTCTAGTTTCTTTGTATTGTTTCAGCTGGAATTAAAATAGGCATTTTTGGCATGCGCTTGGGCATCTGGATGGGTGACAGGTGGTGAAAAGGATAACAAGCATCAGCTGGTGACTTACAGATCCAGTTCCTAACTAAAGTAAGGCAAAGCAGTCTGATAACGTGCTTTTGTTGCTTTCCTTGGAAAGGGAAAAAGACACGAGTTTGTATCAAATTGTACATTCTTTGCTGTGCCAAGGCAAGTCCGCTACCAGCAGTACAGTCCCTAATGCTTTAGTCAATATAATCTCAAACAATTAGGGAATGGAGTTCCTACTTCCTGAGCTTATTCTCAAGGAAATTTTGTTTGATTATCACTTGCTTAAAAAAAAAATCATTGCCCAAAATTCTGCTCCCAGAGCCCCATACCTAACATATTGTCCTCTCAGCCTCAGAATATCTTCAGCTTGTATTTATAGTAACTATTAGCATCCCCTTTAGCTGGGCTACCTGTGTCCAGTATTTTAGACCTTTTGACTTGAGTCAGTGACACAGCCTCTTCAAGCCTTTTAATTATTCAGCTGCTGCTGCTCTGAAATTCCTCTGTGCTTTTACCTATCTGCAGCACTAGCATTTACAACAAGCAGTCACCTCTTTGTACCTCTGGAGCTGAAGTGGCCAACTTTCTCTCGTCATCTGAAGTACCAGAGGCGGCTCAGTTGCCAAGAGCTTTGACTTCTCTGAATCGAATGATGACAGAAAGAGGCATTTTTTTCTTGGTGTTCTATCATAATCCTTTTACAGGGAAAGTCTCAAAGTAAAATTGAGTTTGCCCTAGAGCTTTACAAATTATTATTTCTGTCAAATCTGCTTTGATGTATTATTACTCACTAGGATAAAACCTCACAACAACTTGTTTTTCAACTCATGCTTCCAAAACTACAAGTAAAACTCATGTTAAATATACCCTTTTCATCCAAGGTATCACTGAGATACAACAATGTAGTGCTCCAGGGAGTGTGTTTCTCCCACAGGTTAAGCAAAGCAAAGCATATTTTTCTTTTACCCAGTTGTCTAATAAATAACATGTGATGTTAACAACCTCTGCTTGTGCAATTTCCTCCTATACATACAGGGATCAAGGGAATACTGTCACCTGGAATTATTGTTTGCAGCAGAAATCTTGCATGGTCAGTCATACTTTGGGAACCCTGAAGGCAGTATCCGTTGCATGACTAATATGATTTGACAGGCACAACTGAACTCTCAAAGCTTATGCAGTAGTTGTGTAGCTATAAAGCTAATTAAGGACTGAAGTGACTTAAAACTGTATGAAAATTATTCAGTTGATTGCACTGTTTTTATGCTATACTATGACATAAGGACGCTAACAATTTTTTTCATGATAATGCAAAAAAGAGCATTTTTTTGCCATCTGAATAAACATAATCTCAGAGCCTATCTCATCTGCTTTTTCTCTTTTTGTCTTAATACTTGGGCTATAACACTCAGCCTGACTGAAAAACAGCTGACTCAAAATAACAGCTCTTCATTTACCCCATGTTTATATTTGAAGAGAGGCCAGAAGCCTCGAAAACAAATTCAACAGAAATTTGTAGCCACTGAAAGGATGGCTAGGCGTTACAAATAAAAGAAGGCAAGGCGTTCCCCTGGTGAAGCAGCTGAGACAGAGCCAGAGCAGAGGCTGGCGGGTGCCTGGGAGAGCAGAGGCCGTGGGGACAGGCAGGCTGGCAGCCCGGCCAGATGTGCCGGCAGCAGGAGTGGGCAGGGAGGCACACCACAGCTCTCTTACCGTTAAGTCTCGGCCTCGAGGGGCTGGCTTAACAAATGCTGCTTTCTTTGCTTATTGTTCCCAGCAAAGGCCTGTGAGGTTTATTTTTTTGTGACCAAATATGCAGAATATATATACAGCTAGTCTGCAAGCTGAGGGTATGTCTCAAAAATTATGAGACCTCATAGCTGCAGTGCTCAACTGTTGAGCATGTGTACACAGTACAGTACAGAGTCAGTTGAAATGAAAATACAGACCCTCATCATGCCCCTGTCCACGCCCCCCGCCCCCCAAAAAAAACCCTACTGAAAGAAAGGCAAAATTTTGTAAGACAAAAACCAAATCCATAAAATTCTGTTTCAGAGGCACTGCAGAGATTCAGTTTAAAATCTCCTCTGGATTTTCCATCTTGGAACCACAGCTCATTTCAGGAATGAATGAGTGAACTAACCTCTGCATGAAGAATGGTAAGGCTTTATCATTTTTATTTTACATTCAACACAAACTATGCCAACAAATTCCCTTTCCTACAAATTTAGATGTAACTCATTTAACATAGGAAATTACTATCTACTACAATTCCCTCAGAGTTTTGTTTTCATCCAATCCAATTTTGTAAAAAAAAAAAATGTACCGTCTTTCTTTTCTTATTATTCCTTCATTGGAAATATGGTTGGAAATTCTCCATGCTTTTAAATGACCAAGGATTCTTTTTAGCAACTTTGCCATTAACAGCACATAAATTTCAAGCTTGCCGACTCCCATTAAGAAGACAAAACACTACAAAATTCTGAATGTAATTCACTCTATCTTCTTACTACAGAAGAGCCATAATAATAGTCCTTGATCCTAGCTCAGGTTGAATGCAAGATTTAAATATGTGGGTTACTGTCAATCTTCTGAAATGTTTATTTTTACATTTCTGCTCAAAATGAGAGTTCACTTGCACACAAGTTTCAGGCTGGAAAATATGTACCCTGAAGTACTGTACTGTAATAGGACCCAGGTAAGAACAGGAAATCTGTTTGGATCTCAGGACTAAAATTTTGGTCTCTTCACACATAAAAAAGTTGTATTTTCAAAATTGTAGAGTAGTCTCTGAATCAGTCTCTCAAAAATATGATCAGATCAGTTTGCACTATGCTGTTTGCATGGAGAGTTTTCTGTACTTCTCCACAAATAAATGTAAATGAAATTGATTCAGTCTCCATTTCCCCCATTTTTATGCAGTGGGTGTTTTTAACCCCTTCAAGAAAATTGGCTACTACTAGAAAATTATATAATAAATAATATGATGTGGATGGGCCACATCATGTTGAACTTGGACTCACACCATGCTTTCATAGTCAAGGAATAAGGTGCTTTTCTTCAGGTGTGATCTTAGTGGCTCTTCATAGCCACTATAAAGAGAAAAAGACAAAATATGGTCTAAAATGGCAGACCATGACAAATATATAAAATAATTTTATGGAAAATGGGATTGATTTTATTTTAATTCATCAGAAGGATATTTTTCCAGATATTTAAATATTAAATATATGATATGGTTACAGAGCAGTACTATAAGCGAAGAATAAATTGCTGTATTGAATTAGAAGACTACAAACTCCTATTGTCAGCTCAGTCTTATTTTATGCTTATCATGCTGCATTTTGTTTTGCAAAGTTAAAATAAACACAAAGTTATATAGGGAATCACCCTGGACAATATGCAAATTATTGAAACACTTGACAGACTGTAAATGGCTTCAGCACATACACACACATACATAGAACTCTCATTGTAAGGCAGATTGAGGTCAGTACATGGCCCTGAGAAATAACCTAAAATAAATCCTGATAGAGAAGATATATGACGGGTGACTGTAAGAAGCAACACATAGTTACCAGTAAACAGAATAGGCCTTGTCTTATAATGTTGGTAAGGAATGCACAGCTTATTTTGGTGCCAATTTTAGCTTATAAGTCTGGTTGACTTTTAGCATGCCTGACTCACTTTTCAACCTCTTTATTTCTCTAGCTTTGACTTCTTTCTCTGCAGAGCATCTTGTTTTCTTCCAGGCAAACTTGACAAAATACAGTGTGACCTTTCATTCTCCCTCATTTGGGGGAACACATACTGCTCTGACACTTGCCTCCTTCTCTTCTTAGCATTGTCTCTGGGTAAATTTTATCCATGATCACCCATTCGGTTATTAATAATAGATCAACAAGTCTGCTGTTTTGATTCAGAACACATCCTTCCTTCCACAGTAAAATTGTATTTTTTCCCCTTTCAGAATTTGAAATAGCATACTAAGTAACTGACATTAAATCATTTAGTATTTTAAATATACTTAAAAAATTAAAAAGTAATTTTTTCATCACTTTATAAAATCAAGTGAAAAGTATCTGATATTTTGGCTGTTTTCCACTGTTCCCCATTTTTTTTATGAATTTGCTCAGTGTGTAGGGAGGACAGAGAAAATATAAACAGCCTTGATTCTATTATTTTGAATAACAAACCCCTAACTTTAGAATATTATACATACTCAGTTCTAAAAAAAAATCATTAACTTAAAAAGTTGAGGTTTTTCTTCTTTTTACCAGAAAAAGATTTGTCAAGCTAAAACAAGAATCAAGTCTACTAACTGACCTCATCCATCAACCGATCTCTTCGCATAAACTATATTTGATCTTTTTTCCTGGCAAGACTAGGTGCTTAGATTTTCTGGGTTGGATTTCTCTCACCTAATTTGAAAGGTATGTTGCATTAAAATCTGTATCCAAGCTGGTCACCCAAGAGCACCAAAGGGGAATAAAGGCAATTTTAGGCTGTGATCGACCCAACATGCTATAGATACCTTTTCTAGGTTGAAAAGAATTACACCTTTGAATTCCTTATTTTTCTATATAGGACTTCTATCAAGACAATTGGGAAAACTCTTTCTCCTACGCTGCAGAAGTCTGCTTCTGGTCCGACCAGTCCAACGAAAGCTGTTTAGAGAAAAGTAAATAAAATTCCCAACTTTAGCTATCAGGGATCACTTTACAATTGGTATCACTAGTGGCAATCACTGCCCTCACTCTGCCCCCAAAAATAAAATTGTGGAAATAATATAAGTTGGTAGTAATTATCCCACTCTTCGAGGTGCTAGTATTCAGCTGGAGCAGTATGGGGTGGTTTGGTTGCTGGGGGAGACAAGACAAGTGACCAGAGCCAGGATGAACACCAGGAAGCTCGATAAGAATATAATGAAATGTAGGGGAGAGGGTGTCTGTAAGATGGTTTAAAAAGGACAGAATGTTTTCTCTACAGAAGAGAAGTTTAACTGGGGATGAAGTAATGTTGCTCCAATAAGCAAAAGGTTGTTTGTTATAATGACAAGAGTGATTATTCTCTGTATGCATTAAGAATGGGGCACAAATAAACAGGTTAAATTGCAGCTAAGGCACTTCAGGGCGGTATTAGGAAAACCCTTTATAAGAATAGTTATATATATTTATAAGCAAAAAACCTGGCTACACAGGAACTGTGTAGTGACATGCTTTCAGTGATAATTCAGACAAATATCTGAGGGTTAATGGTCTTGTCTCAAAGAATGAAGATGGAATAAATGACATTTGGAAGATATTTCCGTTCTTTGAGGACATGACAAGGAACCCATATATGCAGTTTCACTGCTGTGTGTACTTTACTTTCTATTAGTGGATCCTTTCATTTAGATGACTACAGCATATATTGACTTCTATGATGAAATTGCATTTACACATAGCACTTTATTGGTGTCTCTGGTGGAGTTAACTTAAGCCATGGATTTAACTAATTTGCTTTCTCTTTGGTAAGAAATGTAAGATATATGTGGTGTGTTTTGTAGAAATGTTTTATTGATGCTTACACTGAAAACAAATGACTTTTTCTTCTTATGTTGATTTGCTCTCTTTCCAATTAGTCTAAACTGTTATCTAATACCCACAAAGTACAAATATGTACCTCAGGAAGGAATCCCAGTTTTGCTCTTTCCAGCAATCTAACAGAACATTTGGCTTTTTTTTATGTACAATAGAAGTAACATTAAAATTTGGTCAAATCTTGTTTTATATACTGAGATTGTTAACGGTAATCTTTCATTTGGTCTATACTATTACAATGAAATTTAAAAACTTCAGTAGAGAAAGCAATGTCATTAGTTGAGAAGTTCTTCATCAAGAAATATGATGAATTGGTAATTACCGATGAGTTGGTAATTACTGACATAGACTTTGTCCTGAGGAAAAACATACAATGTACTTACAGACGCCAGGAACACCAAATTAAAGAATGGCATTTTCTATATCAGAAACTGCAAAACTAACAAAGCTCTGGCTAGCCTCAGTGCCTCACATTTTAAAGATAAAGGAATAATAAAACACCTTAAAATGATGTTAACATTCAGACATTGGCAATTTCATCCATATTCTTTTGCCCACTACTAAAGTCTTTTAAAGCTTTTTCTTTTTTTTTATAAGAATACAGGATAATTATGTAAAACACATAGCAGTTTTTCAATTCTGAAAATGTAGTGAGTAAACTTATCTTTTTCTCTCTAAAGAAGTTGATAAAGACCGGTAGTTAATAGTGATAAAAATGAAAATATTTGTTATCCTAAAGGATTTTATTTATGTTGAGTCAGCAAAAATAATAGAGTCTTGTTGATTTCAGAAAAACAGGACACTAAATCAGAAATTTTGATGAAAGGATGTTTTCACTGATGTGCAATAATGTGCTGTGTTCATGAGAGGAGAAAAAAATTTATAAATTACATCTTTGATACATAGTGTACTGTTGGCTATAAGTAGTTCAATATGCAAGAAAATATACTGCTTATCAAGAGCTCAGTGGGACTCCAGTGATTGCATTCAATAAATAAGAAATTTACATCAAAATAAGGTCTCGTTAGCTATAAATTTTTGAGCTGCCCACTGGCCAGGTGGTCCAGAGGGTGATTCTACTCAGAGCCCAGGCAATTCGTGCCTTTCTGTCCACACCTTGTTCACTTTGTTATTTAGTCCTTCAGGCATGGGTAGTGCCTGTGCAACGCCAGAGAACACCATGACTACCAGCAGGACTGTACCCTAAAGTTGGGGTCTAGTCCGTGACTTCCAAAAACTGGTGTGGTATCTGTTCTGATGAAAAATGTATGCATATTCCTAAGTTTTGTTGCACGTCTTGCCAGAACTACTCATGCATATGATGACCTCACATAAACATTACACAATATATGAACTAGAAGCAAGTTTTGTTACTTTAGTTCTATAGCTTAGATGACTCCAGCTAACGCAATCTGTATTTCTCCATAAAAAGGAAAATTCAGAAACGAGCAAACACAGAGATATTTTTTTTTAGTTATGTTTAAAATATTTACTACAAGCACGTGTCACAGAAAGGTTTGCTACCTAATCTTCGCACAGACACTTCAGAAGCAGTTGGGCTTGTTTGAAGCGTGACTGTCACTTTGAAAATGAAATCAGATTTGCTGATCCAGATCTAGCGCTCTAAATGAAAGTTACACTTCAAACAAGCCCAGTTGCCTTTGAGGTGCTGTAGAGCTACTGTTTCTGTTTGAAGTTCGTTATCCTACTACATTACTACCCATTCAATGTTTCTGTCCTTTTACTACGTTGTGTCTCCAGATAACTAAATAAAGACAGATGATAATGTTCAGGACAGAGTATACGTGACAGCTTTGAGCTCTTCTATTCAGGAAAACTCAGTTTAGGATTAGAGCTAACACCACAAGAACTGAAAGAGTCATATGAAGAGGAGAGGAAATAAAAATTACCTTTCTAAGGCAGTGTTTTAGTGAAATACATGCACACTCACAAACACACACATACAGACTATTAAATACTTTCAGAAGATATGTTTAGATCTCATAACCCACTAGACTCAGACTATAACTCAGCCCTCCTTTATCATTCTGCATTTGAAGTAGCTAACGTTAAGAGAAATGGAAAACACAATTTTAATAATACTGACTCTTAGAAATCCTGGTGTATTTGCAACATAAACAAACCATGTTTATATTATGCCTCCCTTGTGAGATGGAATGCATACAGACTCATTCCTACCTGCCCATAGATAACATGTCAGATTCACTGCACAGAAATACTTCACAAACTTCTTACACTTTACTGTATGATATTCAGTTTATGATTTGTATTTCTTCACGATGTACTAACCCCCAAGGTTCAGAAATTTAAAAAAAAAAAAAATCCAACCAAAACAAAAACCCCAAACTAGCTAACATGTAAAAAAGTGTATGTTAGATACATATTTTTCCCTGGGTATATTTATTTACAGTGTATTTCCAGAAACAAGACCATTATAAAAATGACAAGTAAACATCCAAACAAAGACAAACACCAGAAATCCAACAGACTGTGGATCCAAACAGCAGAACACTTATCATAATTGGTCATAATTGCCAGCTGGGTTGAAATGCATTAGTAATGTAACCCCATAAATCTTCCTAAAGTTGCTTGTATACCTATATATTATCATGCAATGTTGCTAAATCAGATAATGTTCTATCTTTCCTAAATTGGCTGTTTATATTTCTCATGACAACCCCAAGACAGCAATCACAATATACAATTAGACATGTGCTGAAGCTTAGGGTCCCATAGCAGTTCAGAGTGCTTCAAAACCTTACGGCTGTTCTCCTCCTTTTGCCCTGGCACCCCTCTTCCTGAAGCCTGTGGATGCAAAGAACTCAAACTCAGTCACAACAGCGGAAAAACTTTGAAGGTTTTAGCTCCTTAAAAGTCAGTCCCTAGATCCAACCCCTCTATCCTTTGAAGCCAATTTATAATTGAAAAGCGTATTAATTTAAGAGGAAAATTTTTACTGTAGCTGAGCAGAAAGCCACAGTTATTGCTCACGAGCTGATGGGCAGCTCTCACGCAGGCACTCCTTCCTCCGGCTCTAGCCAGGATGGCTTACTCTGGTGCCTCTCCTGGCCTGGTACCCGTGGATGAAATCATGATGCCACGACATGACTCTAAGTGCCAGCATTCACAAATGAGATTAAGATTGTTAGGTTTAAGTACCACCAAAGTATCCACGATGGTAGCCCTGTATTAACCTCCCTGTTTGTCCTGATAAACTGAGAAGCAATGAAGAGCTAATAGCAATTAACTTGCTCCAACAGCTTATTCTGAAAGTGGCTAATGCTTTCTTTGATGGGCAACTGGGCAAAAGGCAGAGATAAATTTATAAAAAGTTATGTGGGATTATCTCTTCAATAAAACAGAAAGCAAATAGAAGTAAATAAAATAAAGGAATCTCCCTTCACTCACCAACTCTTTGGCGTATAAAAAAAAAAAAAGTCATCATGTGAGAAGTCTGAGAAAAAAGTGATAATTGCAATCAAGAGGATATTAAAATTCAGCAAAAAGCAAAACTTAACAGATGACAGTCTTTCCAGAAGACAATTTCTTGTACTAGTTTAAGGTTGGTAAAACTGAGCAGTTGCTTGTTTGCATAAATTACCAACAAAAATCTATAGTAAGCTGTTTATGTTAAACATTGACCTTTTACCTCCTTCGTAAAAGGGGAAAATTTCTTATAACTGTAGAGAAATATTTCAATCAAGAGAAGTGGGACTTGGTACTTCTGATATGGAAAAAGTAGATCATGAATTAAGGCTACAGCATTGTATCATGCCACTCATATATGAAAATAAATTTCCCAGTCATAAAAGCAAGATTTTTCTGAGCAGGAAGAACATAAATCCTGCAGAAAACGATACCTCACTAGTTCCCCCTTCTCTAGGGAATGTATGTGCTTTGCTACTTGTAACAAAAGCAGTGGGACTTAGTTAAGTGTAGTAAAGATAACTAATAATTACAGCAATCATACTGTACTACACTTGGTAAACTTTGATTTAGAGATCTACAGTCCTCTCAGTCTGAAGCCCTGAAATCTCTGGCATCACAAAAAGGTAATTGCCTGGAATATATTTGGTATATAGCCATCACACATTAGTTTACTATAAATCTTGAATATATCTGTTTCAGGCAGAGATCTAGTTTAGCACTTTTGAGTTTATATTGTTTAACAAAGGTTGTGATGAGGAGGAGGTGAAAAATGAAAGAATCCCAAGCATCAGAAATAAAGCAGAAGGGAACTCCAGAGATTCTTGTTACGTGCCAAAATCTACACCCTTGCTGCCCTTAAAATACTGTCCCAGGTGTGGCCATGCAGCCTGCAACCCAGCCCACCTTCAGCTCTCTCCCAGATACCATAGCTATCTCTGCCTGTAAACTGGCTGTGGGTAACCTCATAAATCTTCCTAAATTTGTCCTAAATCCCTGCCTGGGTGCTAAACTACCAAACAGTTTGGAAAGGTATTGCCTCAGTATACCTGGGCAGAGTCTTGACCTGCTTGATGAACTGAAAATCAGACTTCTTTGTCAGCCAAAAGGTTAGCTGCCTGCACTATATCTAGTATGTAATCATCACATATGAATTTTAGTAAAAGTCTTGAAGGTATCTATGTAGGCAGACATCTGTTTTAGCACTACTGGAATGCAAGAAAATCAGTTAACATTATGGAATTGCAGGTGGCACCTCCAGGCACCTCTTCCCCTCATCTTTTTTGAAACAACTGGTTTTCAATACTCTGTAAAGCTGTGTGTTATCTAACAATTCCATTTCCAGTTTCTATTATTCAAAATTTTATTACCAACTTCATGAATAAGTCACTAAACTGTGGTATAAGTTAATACAATATTTTTATTTAAAGTGAAATATATATGCCTTATACACTAAGAAAGCAATATATTCTAATGTGGGAGAGAGTAAATGGACATCAAAGAAAAGTACAGTTCCTTCTTTAAATTTTGGAGTTATTTTTCAACCGCATTAGGTGGCCAAAAATAACAAGACTAAATGAATTAAAATGCAGTGACAACATTTCAGTGTTCATTACCCTCTTTTAGACCTTTTTGGAAACAAAACCCCAAACCCAAACAAAGCAAAACCTGAAGCAATGCAATTATATCAAAAGACTTTATCAACAGGAAAAAATGAAATATAAGAACTGAATGAGGCTTCTCTGCAAAAATAAAGGGGATAATAAAAGCTACCATTTTTTGCACTTAATATACATAGACACCAAAGCCTGTATCTGCTGAAATAGAAATACTTGAAAATATCCTTCCCCTCTGATCACACTGAGCTTTGCATAAAGTTGTATCTTCTGTTTTGCCTGAGGAAGCCTATTCAACTTGATTTCCTCTTTTTCTACAAATTATGTTGAGATTTAAACAGTTTTATTTGTCTGTTATTAGGTAGCTTATGTAAAACTGTATGAACATATGTGCATGCAGAATTTACTAGATTTTCAAACAACAGTTTGCGTAAGAACTTACAGGTACCTTAATTTTTAAATATAAAGTTTTATTTCTTTTAAAATATTCTCTAATGGCCTTCTCTGTAATAACTGGATAGTATTTCATAGATATCTTTATAAAACATTTAAAAACAAATCTTTGTTTTGGTATCAGAGAATTAATTATGTAATAGAAAGAATTATTCATCTGACTGATGTCTTCACCTTTCCTATGAGCAGTATCATATTTCTGTTTATTGATGAAATTTCCATATTAGGACTTCTGTATTCCAGAATACTTGACAAGAAACGTGACTTTGACAAACTTCAGATTTATTATCTGAATGTGGTCATTTGGACTTGTTAAGGAAAAAGGGAGATGCATGTATCAACTGCTTAACATATTCTTTTGTTCTTCCAAGAATATTTGCTGTATTTTGCAATATTTTGCTGATTCTGTGTGATCAACCAATGAACCCCTAAAAAGAAATAAAGCTCACAGAAGGCAGGCAAGGATGATGTGCTCATGAAGCTCAGAAAAGAATGTTGGAAGTGGCCACAGCTATCATAAAGGGAGCTGAACTTAATACCAAGGAGACCGAAGGGTGGCCTTTATTGTAGATAAAGCCTGTATCAGTTGAGTGGGTCAACTGGTTATGTAGATAGCCTTCTCTAAAATAATCAATAGAAAGCATTATCTTCCCAAGCCAGACAGACCAAAATGGGGGAGCTGTATTATGTGGCTCAGCCCAGCAAAGACTATAAATATTGAGCAAACAGGAAAAGTGACTTTGAAGAGAGCAACAGGTTTGAGGTGGCTTCAACCTATGTATTCCTTCCCAGCAACTAGGAATGTCCAATGCCATAACAGCTTAGAGAGAATGGTAATGGGAATTATGTTCATTATGTGATTTCACTGTATACTGTGATTGGTATATTGTGCTTGCATTGAGATTTCAGAATATTGCCGTATCACTTTTCAAAATCAAAATCTCAGGAAATGTCAAATACCTTCAAACAAGTAAATTTGGTATTAAACATTAAACCTTCCTCATATGTAATATCTAAAAGAACCTAGTCAGAGAATATTGGGCTCTGATATTCTGAAAACTCAGCAGTAGAAATTCAATAGCTCTCAGATTTCTTCACTTCTTTAGAAACTGATGTTATTATGTAGGCAAACTAACACTGGATGCCTGGATGGACCGGTAAGTGATTAACAGTATGCTAAACTTTGACATCCTGAGTAAGGGATTTAAAGGATTGATTATGCACATATAGTATTTTAGACATAAACTGTTGGCCATGTTGGAGACTAAGTCTGGATCTAGCTGCACCTAGACACCTCTCTGAGACGACATTTAGAATGCAAAGGGGTCCGTTCTGAACCTCATGACTCAATGAGAGGTTTTCCATACCTTTAAATCTCTTAGATATAAACAGTTGACCAGGTCTGAGACTAAGATTGGACGTAGCCACTCTTAAGCTCAGCTCCACCAGGAGTTTAGAAAGCAAGGGAGTCCATTCTGAACCTCGTGACTCAATGGGAGGGTCTCCCTTCCCTTTTTGCATCTCCAATCTGTGTGCAAATCATGGAAAAATCAATTCTAACTCAATTTTCCTTTGTATGTTTCTCCCATGTAGTAAGTAATAGAGTGAACCCTACCATCAAATTCTGTTAAGTCGCCCTTTTACAGATTAAGTGATGTAAAACACTCATCCATGACAACACATGCTATTTTTATGTCTTTGATAATCTTGCAAAGTGAAAACAGTTCTGCTTCTATTCTTATAATCTTGCAACCAAATACATTCTTGCTCTCCTTCCTGCTCTCTCTGGTAGGGAAAATGCCCTTTAAGGGGAGGCACAGAATGAGCTCATGACAAGAATTATATTGAAGACTTGTGAGAGGAAACCAGCCACCCAGCACATACATGCTCCACATCTAAATCTAACTGGGCATCCATGCTTCAAAGTATCCTCAACTGATTCTTTTTCAATTCTCTCAAAATTAATCTATTTATTCCTCAAAAGCAGTACTAGCTGATTCTGTAAATCATGACAAGATTAAAAAATTCGTAATGGATTTTGATCCTTACCTGGAGGACACAGCCATAGAGAAGACAGGAGAACTCATTTAACTTTTTATTTTATAAAAGTAAAATAAGGTTATTTCTTAAAAATATTTTTAAATTAATATTTTATAAAATGGAGAAACTATTCAATTTCTTAAAATTTATTGTGATTTCTCACTATCCATTTTTCAGAATTATGTTAATACTTCTCTCAGAACAGAAATTTGGACAGTCAGACTAATCCTGAGAAGTTTTTAAAACTAAGATCTGAAAAGGGTTCTTTTTCCATTTGTATAAAATTTGGATTAAGTCTAATTGCAAGAATAATAAAGCTAAGAAGTAACTCAATATGCATCAATCAAGAAGTCATGGTAGTAAAATCTGTTCATTATTTGTCTAGGGAAATCTATTCATATAGAAAGAGTACATGTTTAAAAGAGAGAAAGCTTAATATGTTCAGCAGATGGCAGGATGCCTTTCTAGCAGTATCTTCATAAGGCTTCTTTCTGCTCACTTGTCTTTAAATATGTTTATTTTTGTTCTTTCTGTTTAATTTTTAAATATTTCTCTTATTTCAAATCATCTGTCTCTTCACACTTTTCCCTTACCCTATAATTGTGCCTTACTATGTAATTATGCCTTTTATTATGTAAAATACAAGACAGAGAGTAATGGAATAAGAAGCCAGTTGAAGCTAATAATTTCATATTGTTGGGTCTCTAAGATGTGTAGTACAAAGGACGGACATATCTAGATCAAAAATAAATATTTTACATACATACAATAATTAGATATAACAAAGATCAGATAACAAATACCTGATGCATGACAAGCTCTTCTAAAGTTTTTTTTCAACTAGGATAGAGTTAATTCTCTTTTCAGTAGCTGGTACGGTGCTGTGTTTTGAGTTCAGTATGAGAAGGATGTTGGTAACACTCTGATGTTTTCAGTTGCTGCTGGGTGGTGTTTATACTAAGTCAAGGGTTTTTCAGCTTCTGATGCTCAGCCAGCGAGAAGGCTGGAGGGGCACAAGGAGTTGGGAGGGAACACAGCCAGGGCAGTGACCCAAACTGGCCAACGGGGTATTC
>JANZLQ010000065.1:7557439-7568317 GCA_026212715.1 Elanus axillaris
CTGGGTTTAAACCACGACAGAGGTGTTATTTTAATTTTTAAAATTTTGTCTTTGTTTCTCACCATCCAAATCTATTTTAATTGGCAATAAATTAAACTAGTTTTCCCCAAATGAAGTCTGTTTTGCCCATGTGGTAAGAGGTATTTGATCTCCCCATCTTTATCTTGACCTATGAGCTTTCTCATTCTATTTAATCCCACCCGTCCCGTTGAGGAGGGGGAATGAGGGGGCAGCTGGGTGGGTGTCTGGCTGCTGACCAAGGTCAGCCCACAAGAACAGTTAAGCCTCTCAGCGGGCCACAGACGAATGCCTAGCTTAAGGGTCGTGCATTATTTCACTCCTGTGGGTTTGCTCAGTAAAGCTGTCTAGTAACATCTAGTTTGCGTGAACCCAGGCAAGATTTTTTTCATCTAATACTTTTCTTCATGATATTGATGCTCAAAATACAGGGCTGCACGGTCACTGGCAGTGAGAACAACCTGAAATTGCTTTTCTGTTTGCAAGTTTAGTGGTTAATGAAGTAACTCCTGAAGACTTTGAACTATGGAGTTTGGGTAAAGCTTAAGAAAGAAAACCTCCCCAAAATTTTTTTCCTTCCATGTACAAAAATACGCCAAGAGGGTCTGACACTTGAGAGTGTCAAGTGATCACATAAAATGGGTTTGTAGCTTCAAGAGGCAGGTCACTATTTGGTAAATCCCTGAATCCTATGAAGGTTGAAAAAGAAATGAAGGAGTTTCAAAGCTTTCATAGTAACCTGAGAAAGATTGGAGGTTTTTAATTATATTCAGGCTTCTGACTTTCTGTTCCTATGTGTAGTAGTTCTGGATTATTTTTTCATCTTAATCTCAAAAATGTACCCAGGACAGAAAAAAATTATTTCTGCTTCAGCTTACCTGAGAGTAAAGGCATTTGGCTTAAACTTAAGGAAAAAAACCATGCTCAACATATTCACATGAACAAACATGAAAACAAGCAGGATTTAATCTTTGATAGCAAAAAAAGTACCTGGAAAGCATAGGAAGTAGTTTCATTCTAATTTGGGAGAAAAATAAATACACTGATATTTTAAGGTATCTATATATTACCAAAGCTTGCTCTCCCCCTGCCTTACTGTAACCCGCCCCAAACACTTTTTGAAATAGTGTAAAGAGTTAAGATTGCTGATGAATCAAAACCTGCAGTTTTATAAGATGCTGCATAATATCTGATTTGATAAAAAATAAGCAAATTGCTGTGTTCTACAGAACTACTGTAGAAAATGTCTCTTATTATGCTCTATATCTTGGCTAAAGCCATAAGATAATCAAAAAAATTGATGTTAAAAATTTACACACAATAAGCTATGTAATTAATAAAAACATCTACCCAAACAGAACAGTCTGAATCACATATGCTGGGATTTAAAAAACCCTGCATTTTCAAAGTAATTACTCTAAAACTTGTGACTAGATCTATGAAGAATTCCTGTAGGTATGTAACTCTTTAGACAGAAAAAATGTGGCTTTTCCATGAAAGAGTAGTGGAATAGCTGATGGTGCAATAATGCATTGGTTTTGCACTTGATTAAAATTAAATAATTAGTTTTCTTTGCAGTTATATGCAGTGAAGTATGTTTTCATTAATTATATAGAGCAATTTTAATTTAAAAAATCACAGACTTAAGTACTGCCGTTTCGAATGAAGAAAACACAGCATGTTTAATACCTGCCTCCGCTTTCTTTTGAATTTTGCTGTTTACATTTTTACTGTGGACCTTAAAAAGCTGGATAAAAAAGGAGTATTAATTTTGCCATTTTGCAGAAGCTCAAGGTCATGCAACCACAGCAACTGGATCTGCACACAAAGTGTCTTTGTTCTGACCATTAGCTTGCCCTGTTTCTAGCCATCGAGTAATGGCATTGAGATATCAAATTATGATAGACTGCTCTGTCTATATTACTCTATATGCATCAGTAATGTCCATCCAGGCACATTAGAATGCATGTATACTTTAAGAGTACATCTACAGAAACTACTTTATATCAAGAAACAGTTTTTTCAAAGTATACAGCAATTGTAGTGGTTGTTTAAAGACTAATCTATAAATATAATACATATATAGAGAGATGCAGTCAAGATTTGGGATATCTTGCATAAAAGACAGCAATCCTAAGAGTTAAGTGCCTCTTATTATCCCACTAAGCGATATGTAGGAGAAGGGAATAAACTGAAATTGCATATTACTATTGCATATAATATCAATTTCTTCATTCAGCTGTTGTGTAAGCAACTTACAATAATGAGAAATAGAAAACAGAAAGTTTATGTGGGAATAAAGGTAAATGGAGGCCTATAATGAAGACTGTGGAGGTGTAAACTTCACAGAACAACAGCATGCAAATTAGATTTTTTCATTTGTGGGAAACTGCCCACAAAATTGTACCTTGAAAATCATCATAATATCTGAGTTCTCAATTTTGAATATTTGCAGTTTATTCTTGAGTTTCAGTTTTATTGCTATAGGTTTTGTAGTGTATTTCTATTAATCAAAATGATATACTACACGCTATATATTTTAAAACCTGCTTACATTTTTTATTAATAATGTTAAGAGATGTTACTCAGGTTTAAAAAGCCTTTTTAAATATTTTAGCATATGTGTTTCATGAACAATCTATTCTATGTTTTCTGTACAATATTAGCATCTCAAACTCTGTTTCTAGATGATTACTTCTAGAAATGTATTTTAGGTCTGAGATTAAGAGCCAGAAAAGCCAAATCAAATGTATTGTGCCTTTTTTTTTTACTAAATAACTGAGTTTTATAATTAATGCAATGTAATTAAAATGCTGAACCAGTGCAATATATACTGACTGAAAATTTTCTGCTTCTGAAAGCATCCTCCACAGCTATCCCTTTTACAGAAGGCAGAAATACAAAGTTGTGCAATACACAGTAATTACAAGAAACCAAAAAACATTTCAGAATAATGTAGCCCAATAATTGAAAAGTGACCATGCATTCAGTTTCAGCTGTAGATTCGACAGCCTTAATGCCAGTTTTTAAAAGTATTGTTCACATAGGTAATTGCAGGTTTGGAATTCAATGGAATAAAATAAATGATTGAATTAATTTTCTTTCTCAAATATTACAAAGGGCACTAAGTTGTTCCTTTAGCATTTTTTTCTAATTAGCATAAGAACAATCAGTCATAATATAAAAGTCTATTTGTGAAAAAGTCTAAGGAGCCAGGTTTTATTCAACAATGAATAGCTACATAAACAGTTTCCTATCATCAGGAAACTAGAGGTCTTAGGAATGAATAAAACTTTTCAATTATTCATCAAGTTTTGGACGTCTCTTTTCAGTTACAGTGTCTCTCTAAACTGAAGCTGGATCTGCTTTTGCAATTGTTACAGTGCCCCAGGTAGATTTTGTGGGAAGAGAAGTACTTGTAAAGCAGAACTGCCTTCCCTTCATATCCTCCCTGCAAGATGCTGGGTGAAAGGGTGAGTGCAGATTTCCATTCTTTGCTCTTGCTGCAGGCTTTGTGCGTTTGGATGACATGTGGACCGTGGTAGGGATTATGTTCTGTCTCTGAACAGGATTCTTTTGTATCTGACTGGACCTTCAGTCATTATTAATTATAAATTCAAAATCTGATAAAACTGAAAAGAAATTTGAGGAAATCAAGTATAAACAAAATCATCTGCATAAGATAAACTTTCATTGAGAATTAGTCGGAAGTCTGAAACAGAACAAATACTGTATAACCCAGTTAAGAGTCTTCAGAGTTAAGAATTTGATCTTTTGCACCTATTCATAATGTCAGAATCCAAAATTAGGGCTCATGACCACTTGACAATGACTTGGGTATAAGGAAATAATAATGGCAAGAGTATTTTTCACACCCTTTGTGACTGAACTGTGTTATTTTCCCCTGGGGAGGAAATAAACAGTAGTTTTAAACATGAAAGTTTTTATTTTTAGTGCATTTACACTAAAAGTGAAATCTAGAATGGGAAATAACTTTTTTTTATTAAAGACCATTTAAGAATTCCTTTTAGTTCATGGAGAGATTGAGAGGGAAATATTAGAGCCTAGTTTTTCAACTGAATTATAAGACTTTTCACTGTTATGTACACAGGAACTATTGTGGTACTATTTACAGGTGGAAAAACTAAAATTGCCTTGGAGAAGTTAACGTCATGTTGAAAATCCAGAAGAGATTGGACATTAATCATACATTATGTATTGAGGAAGCTTTTTTTCCTCTGCATAGAAGCAAGTCTGAAACTGGAATTGAACAGTATAAATCACAGCCAAGAATCTGTAATTTTAGTCCATTCAAGGAATGTATGCAGAAATCCATGATTCAGCTAGTCAGATGCAGTATCTTCTAAGGATGCAGTGTAAAGAATTTCTCTATGTTCCCTTAAGAGCACAAACTTTCCAGAAAAAAGATTGGTTTAAGATGTTGAATTATTTTCACACACAGGGAGGATGAACTAACTTCTTGCCAATATTAAATCATGCATTTTTTCTCTTAGCTATTAGATATTTTAACTATATTGTGCTTGTACTTTGATTATTTATCTTAAAAGAACTCAAGGTGATGGAAATGTTTATCCAGAATTCCTTCTGCCAGTTCCCACATAAACATGATAGCCTTTAGCTGGAAAATAAATTATTAAACACATTACATGATAAAAAAATAGCTTCTATAGCAGAGTCACAGTCTTTTCTCAGTGGTACATCCCAAATTCTCATTAATGTTTCCTCATTAATGTATAAGAGTTCAATTTTGGCCCAGTGACTTTCCATTATCAGAATAGTTTTAGTAAAAAAAGATAAATGACCTATTATACTACAAGTGAATAATTTTCTTTTTTTGTTAACAAAATAGATTTCTTATTCTAACTTTCATGAGCAATAGTAACCCCTCCCTTCTTTTATTTTAAGTCATGGTATATATTTGTTTAAACAAGAAAAATGAAATTGCCTTCCTTCCAAATTTAGTCTTGCACATCTTTATACCAAAATCCAATTTAGAACAAGGTTAAATAGAATAAATATAGGCTATCATTGCTTTCCTCATTTTGCCTATTGCTGTTCCACTGATTTCAACTGACAGGAGCATTGAGCTGGGTGGGAAGCAAGGTAAACACAGAAGGAACTGTGAATATATTATCATTTTCTCTATTTATCTGCACCACCAAACCATACAGAAAAAATGACAGTAACGTGGTAATTTTGATATGCTGAGACCTCACTTGTAGTACAATATTCAATGACCCTGAAATATTATGTCAAGCAACCTCAAGATGCACAAGCTTTTGTGGGCAACAAAATATCAAATTCACATAAGGAGGCTTTGCATTTAAATTACGCAAAAATCCAAGATATTTTGAACATACATTAGGGCAGGATATGGTCCTTTGAATGTTATTCTCAATGCTCGTACCAGCAGCAACCGTCATCTGAAAAAGGGGGCAACAGAGATTCTGCTGAATGGAACAGAATTTTGTACAGTGCTACAGTATATTTAAATTACACCATGCTAACAAGATGAATGTTATCATTCAAGCAAGCTGATCTAAGAGAGTAAAAATGTGGCTCAACTTAAATTCACACAAAAAAATTGGAAGTATTGTTACATATCCTGGCTCATGAGGCACTGAGACCAACCGAATAGTGAGTCACTTTGTTGTTCTGTACTGTGTTCCCAGAAGTGAACTCTGCGCTGTCAAACAGTCAGATAACTATGGAGAAATAATCATAGCTCCATGGCTAACTTTAATCTCAGGTCTCTACATAAAGCAAGAGGTTTTACCTGTTTGTGAGGTTTAAAGAAAGTAGGATCTTCTCCCCTCAGATTAAAACATCTTATGGAATGACTTCAAAAGAAGTAAACTTATTAAAATACCAGGTAGACTTTACCTATTAAATTGATGCTGTCTCAGACTTCTCTGTTACACCAAACAATCGTGAGTGGAAAAATAGTAGGAAAAAAGCTATGTGCAGTTAAAAATCTGGAAGTCCCTTCAGCTATCTGAAGAATATATTTTAGCACTGAATGTTACTTTTCCTCCTTTTTCATGACTCTTTCGCTTATTTTTGCAGAGCCCAACATATAACATTCCTCTTTAGAAAGATCCTGACTAGTAGGCAATCTGAGCAGATGACATTTCTTCAGATCTCAATATTTACTTCAGAAGAAACTAACAGCAGGTTTTCAAAAAGTTCCAGAAGTATTTTTTAAACCTCTGGTTTAATCTATCCTGATTGCCATTAAAAAAACCAAACCAAACCAAACCAAACAGTTCTAGACTAATCTTCTAAACAATTTATTTCCATTGTTGTGAGCCTATGTAACAATACATACAATGTTCATGCTAATTATAGTTGAGCTTCATCATCTCTCAAAGTAAATATTGACCTAAGCTTTACTTCTGTGACTATTTACCAACTCAGTTCTGTAAACCTTGTATTCAGAACTGACAAGATGACAGTATTTTTGGATTCAAGTATTTTTAATAGCACAATATAACATTGGAAAAATACAGCATATTGCAAGATGTGTTTTATAATGACTTCACTATTATAATTTATGAGGAAGTTAAGCCTGATTCTATATTATGACTTACTTTTGCAGTAAACAAAAATGTGCACATTATAAATATATTTAGTAACAGCCACAGGCAAGTATCCATGTTCAAACCACATATTGCCAATGAACTTCACATTGTGATTTGTAACAGTTTTTAAATATTTGAAGCAGCTTTAAACTTTCAATGTTTTAAAGGAGAATTATGCTATTAGTGGTAGCAAAAATAAATTTTTAATTTTCAGCAAAACTCTCCATGTGTGCTGGCAAGTTCTTAACTTGCTTGTGTCAGATTGCCCTTCTTCAGATTTACGCCCTTAAATATTTGAAAAAAAAAGTATAATGCTTTTTTTATTGTTTTTCTTTTAAAGGAAATTTCAATTCATATAAAGCAGTTACTTTTTAAAAGAACATTTCCATGCAAAGCAACTTCATGATCAATTTATGTATCATGTTTAGATGGATCTTTCACACTGCTGTTGCTCCAGAATTTTGTAAGGAAAACACAGCCCACAATATGTCAGCATGACACTGTTCTAAATAAACAATATCTCAGCACAAGAAAACAGACATTATAAACTTTATCCATTCATTATTTCAGTCTCACACATCTTTAATAATGGTTTAAGGCTTATTAAATTTAATCTCAATATTTATACATAGACAACTACTAAAAAGGGTTGAAACAAATGCACCTGGATTAATGTGTAGTTTACACATTTTTGCACTTTTTTTAATCTATGTATGTCTCATATATAATGTTTTCTGATAATTTCGCACTTTTGTGTGAAAAGGTAGATCTACTGTATACTTTTGACTGCTGCATCTGAGCTCTGGTAACTAATTCATCTTTGCTGTCTATCGCTTTTAACAGCAATAACCTCTGAGTAACTTCAGCCTAATTTTTCAAATTATCTTGTAAACACTTTTCCTCTTCTCTGGTAAAACTGTGAATAAAGGTTTATTGATTAAAGGTGTAAAATGAACAGTGTTCAATGCTAGCAACTGGTGGTTTTAAGGTCCAGTATTTTGACTCTTCAGGTCTGCTATGGGAAACTTCACATAATTGGAAATGAGTGATCCCTGATATTTCAATGCTGTAAGGCTATTTCCTTATAGCCGTGGTAATTTCCTATCCAACTGGACTCATAGTACCTAAAATGTCAAGTGTCAGAGAAGAGAAATGAAAGAAAAATATTCAATAAGACGTATAAAATTTGTGCATTAATTCTCAAATTGTTTGTCTTCAAACTGTGCATGTTGAGGCAAATATATCGTATTGTCATAAAGACTTTACTGGCAATCATCTGAGATACAAAATCCACAAATGAGTTATGTAATGTAAGTAATGCAGCAATTCCCATCTCATGCTTGTCCATAAAGTATTTATTTCATTCAGGAGTGCATCTAAGATGCTATGGCATCTACCTAGTATTTGTACCATAGTAACTATAACCTATTAGAATTAATATGCTTGAAACTTTCTATTACAGTCTGGTCTTCCTCCTTGAGAAAATGCATAAGCATTAAAAATTATCAGAGGAGAAAATAGTCAACAGGGAGAGAAAATTCTGAAAACGAAGCTCTAGAACATGCATATATTCTTGCTTGGGATGAGCACATCAGCTACTATTTCCTGTGAACCATGTGCACAGGGACAGATTCTCAAGCTGTCTCCTAAACAATGGACCCAGAAATGTTTCCAGGCTCCTTCTCCTCTCTCTTTTGGGTTTCCACATAGAAAGACCTTTAGTGAGGCTGTGGCGCATCTGAAGACATTTTCAGAAAATGCAAAAAGCCCTCTAGGTACATACACAGCCAAGCTATACCTCCTGGAGTTTCCAAGACCACATCAGAAAATAATCACAAATAATGGCCCACATATGTACCAAACTGGCCTGCATTTCACAACTAGATGGAAAGAGTGACAAAGGATACATGAGACTACAATTTTGAGCCTCTGAAGAAACACTAAAATTAAACAAATTTTTAGCTAATTCTGTAAATTAAACTACAAGAAATATGTGAAAATTCATGAAGTCTAACATCGATACTCCTGCGTTTACAACATGTAGCAACTGCATTTTTTTAACTGGTTAGTTACACTGAGCTTTCAAGTGATCTTGCTGTTCAGGTCACATGAAACAAGATATATTTTCCTAATACCAACATTGTTATAATCCAAACCTTCTTAGTAAGTCCCTAGTCAAAGCTCTGGTAAGGCAGGAACTCTTGTTATGATGTGAGTAGTACAGGACTAATTTCAAGGCCATGTCCAAATTAAGGACATGGAATAAAGAAGAAAGTCAGGTAGTATAATCAGTGGTATCCAAAGTTGCTGAAAAATTCAAAGATATGCACTGAATAAATCTAATTTGTTGACAGATTGAAGAAACCAGTGCAGAATCTTCCCCAATTCTTTGACTTCTATAATGTAGATATCTGACAGATATAAAAAATTATCTCCCACAGCAATATTTGGTGTTTCTTAACAAGAATTTTGTGCTGATCAGTCTTACATCACTCACCGCAGTCCAAAATGGTATTTAGGTGGTTTAGTCTTTTGAAAATTTTATTTCCTCACATTAATTAGTGAAACTACGCAATGTCAGAAATGAACTGTTTCTTCCCTTATGTGTTATCTTTTTTTGGGGGGTGCTAACTGAGGTCATGCTTAGCAGGCTATCTGAACTGTCACCAAGGTAAAAAGCCCAAAAGGAAAAGCCATTCCTGTAGAAAGTATTCTGTTTGTTACTTTAGTAGTTGGAGAAAAAAAACAAGACCAAAAGGAACACTTCCACAATACATAAGTGCACTATTCCAAGAAGTTTATATTTCATAGTGAAATTCACTGCCTATTCTCTGCACTCAGACTAGGAAAGTGGCTTCAGCTAAGCCTATTCTGAAGTGAAGCCTGTTCCATGTAATATCCCACCTATCTCACATGATTACTTGAACAACCAGTACCTTCAACTCAAGCTGAAATCAGTTTAATCTATATTGTACTGATACATACCTGTACACAAATGTACACTAGCGCAGAATCCATTGGTTTGGTTTTTTGGTTTATTTTTAAGTGTGGGCTGGACTAGAAGCAATGCTACAAAACAAATAGCCTCTATTAGAACTGAAGACCATATGGTCATCATGGCATATTACTGTATATTACACCATAGATACAGCAGATGTGATATCTTTGACAGTATGAGTCTATTCTACTAACTTTGAGAAGTTGTCATGTGAATTCACAGTAACACAATATATTCTCAGATGGCATTCATATTGCCTGTTCTAAAGTGAAAGGAAGTGTGATATCCAGATATTGGCAAAGGGTACTTTAATAAACCCAAAGGTATGTTTAAAATTCACAGACTGCATACAGAATACGTATCTAACAATTATCCCACCAACGTGTTGTCGTTTATGAAAGACCATTTCAAAACTTGATTGGACAGGACCCTGGGACACCTGATATAGTTATAAAGTTAGCCATGCATGGACTAGATGACCTCCAGAGATCACTTCCAACCCAAGTTATGCTATGATTCTATTATTTTTCAATACTAAATGTTGTTTCATGTTACAGCATGTAAGGTTTTCATTATGCTAGATTTGGTACCTATAAATTGAGAAGGACAGTGAGCTCCTACAATAGAAGGGAACAAAGAGTTAAGGATGTGAAGATTTACCACCTTTCCTACTCTATCCCTACACAATCTGGACAGAATTTTAATCCTGACAATAGTTCTAGTGACAGCTCTGCACTTGCTTGAAGTTTCAAGTGATGGAAAAGTTTGAAGCTCTTGAGTCTTGCTCTGGATAAATCAAGTCTGTGATAACCAAGAAGTAACTTCGGGTCTCACCTCATTGCCAACATCATTACAAACATGTCGTTCCTCTTCTGCAGCCACCCCACAGGCCCACTGGCAGGCTTTAAGCCTTAAAATGGTCCGTAAAGGCTGGCTTGGAAAGCAATACAGAAATGACCAAACTTGCCAGTCATATGCAGCATGCTTTTGGGTAAGGGTTGACTGCAGCCTCTGGGAGATGACAATGCCCAATAGTTTGAGACCCACCAGGAAAGCTGATGCCACCAAGGGACTCAGAATCACAACCCACTTGCAAGGTAGACTTTTGGGTGGAAAACAAGTTGGAAGGCAGACCATGCCACACTTCGATCTGTTGAGGAGGACGCTCCTTTTGCATAACAGGCTGTCCTGGTTTCAGCTGGGATAGAATCAAGTGTCTTCCTAGCAACTGGTACAGTGCTGTGTTTTGAGTTCAGTAGG
>JANZLQ010000065.1:7580147-7597326 GCA_026212715.1 Elanus axillaris
AAGGCCCAGCTCCTGCCTGCCCCTGGGAAGGGAAGGGGGGAATGGATCCCTTGGCTGGCTTTGCTTCTGCGCACGGCTTTTGCTTTCCCTGTTCGAGTGTCTTGATCTCAACCCAGGAGTTTTCTCACTTTCACCCTTGGGATTCTCTCCCCCATCCCACCGGCGGGAGCGAACAAGCGGCTGCGCGGGGCTGAGCTGCCGGCTGGGGTTAGACCACGGCGAAGGGATAGCCTGGCTGCTGCACCCTCTTCCAGAAGACAGCAGGAGTGGAGGCAAATCTTCCCAAGCACAGAAGGAATCTAAAGGCTGCTTGGATTTAATGTCTGATCCTGGATCAATGTCACAGCTACTAAACAATAAGTAAAAAAGAGGACTACATCACACATTCTTAGTTTACTTGAACTACCTATGTAAACTATCAGCTTTGTAATCAAATAGTTCACTTTTTTTCTGACAAAGTTCTTATTAATACAAAAATTAAAACTTGCACTTAAGCTCTGATATGAGCAGCCTTAAAAGCGACCTGGTTAGAAGGAAAAATTACTGAATAGAAGAAAATGTCTGCTGAAATACTGACAGAGAACATGCCTGCCAGCCTGGGAGCTGTTAGCCTGGGCACTCAGCCTGTCAACCAGAAGCATTCCTGAGAAGCGCAGCTGGCATCTTTGAAGTACAGCTGAGTACATAGAAACCAGAGACATCCTGACATACCATCGATAAGCACAAACCCAATGAACTGTAATGGCAACTTATCGTCTGAAAGTGTGAAAAATAGTCTGGAAAAAGGGGGAAACATCCTGAGAAAGTAAGGATCAGAAACCGCCATCGGCTGCTCTAACTGCAAGAACAGGAAAATGGTCTGGGGAAAAAAAAATTGGTGTTGGTTCGTTTTGTCCTCCCTCTTCTGGGATGGTTTGGCCCCTTCTGGTATCTGTTTAACGTGCTTGCTACCATGTAGATACATGTAAGTACTGTGTCATAAGTATATTTGCTGTTACATTATTAATACGTGTGCTTCAGTAGTTCTAAGTCTGTAGTAATCTATAATATTATATATATACTTGATTGCTGCTATTATTGGGTGCTGCTATTATTGATGGTTGTTACTATTGATCGCTGCTATACTATTAATCGCTGCTAATTTGTAATAGCTTGAGAGATAGATAGATAGATAGATAGATATATGCTTTATTAAACATAGGTATACTTGCTAGTGGTGACTTTTGTGGTACTTGTGCTAATCTGTAATAAAGTAGAGATTTAAAGGATAAAGCCTCCGTGTCCTACAAACCCTCAGCTGCAGTCTCTACACACTTGCAGGCCAGGTAACCCTTTAGGCTGTGACAAGCTCAGAGTGCAACAGTTATCCTCTTCCATTTTTGTATCGTGCTGCTGAACAAAAAGATCAATTATTCACTGTCACTATTACAGTGATTCTGACGTGATCCGATACTGCAGTGATAGGCTGGTATGAAAGCCAGAATAAATGAAACCTTCTGCTTTTTACCATCCTGAGGAGTTAAAATTAACCCTTTTCACTTTTCCAGTTTGTGTAACCCTCATCAATTTATCTTCATATTTGAACTTCCCAACAGAATTTTCCCGAGAGGATGAGATATAGAAACAGTGTAACTGGAGCATTTAATGAAAATCTGGCTTTTATATATACGCCTGGCTGGGTCTGTTACTCCAGTGATTTTATGGTTGTAAGTTTCAAAGACTGAGTGTCAATGAATAGATGTGGGCTCCTCTGTAGGTATCTATTTTTAATTCCATCAGAGAGGCTTAGTGTTAAACATGTGATGGAAGAAATGTTAGTCAGAGGAAAGCAGATGGCATAGCTAATTTTTCTTTCACAGTGTTTACACATTGCTGAAATTTTGTTAACTCTCATAGCAGAAAAACAAGAATATCCTGCTCACATATAGCAGTATTCATCAGCAGTCTTTAGAGAGAAAAATGGTAAGTTTTGATCTGCTTTTATCACTAGGTAGCCTGGCAATAGTATGCACCAGTAAATACTTGTATTTGTAGCCAGTGCCAGCAGCCCCCAAGCTTCAGGTGCTGCTCAGCTCTCCAGGCCGACTACACTTCTGTGTGCTCATCTGGAGCCTCCTGCTCTCTGGGTGTATGTGCGAGTTGCACACAGAACAAAAAGTACATTTTATGGCTTATTCCTTATAAGCATAGGCAAAGAGTAAGAGTCAAAAAGAAGCCCAGCCCAGACTGTACCAACCAGACACAGAAGCTAAACAAAATATGCCAGCAATTTAAAAAAAAAAAAAGTTTTTTTAAGCAAACTGGAACCATTTCAAAACATACAGTGCAAAGAACAGAGTCTGTGAGCACAGCTATGCTGTGCAACAGAAGACCCCTGTCTTTGTCCTGAAAGACCTAACTCCAGAATGGGAAGTAGCATAGCTGTACCAGTGGGGCATGATGCCTATGAAGAAGGACTGCTCAGTAACCGAGGAACAACAACAGAATAAACCCCTGCTTTTGGATACAAAGCAGTTGTTTCTATGCTGCTTTGCACCACGCACTGCTGAGGTGTTAGCTCCCTTGGGACTGCAGTGAGCTGTATAAACTCATGGGGCTCCAAAAGAGAAGATGAAATGGTTCACACTTCATTATTAGTTGTTTCTAAGATCTCTGATGACTCAATTGACTCTTATTTTAATCTTTAGAACTAAAAAAAGACAGAAACTTGCATTTAAAAAATGTAGGCAGAGATTCCTAATAAAGCTTTTGAAAAAAAAGTCACCACTGCGAACACAGTACACAAGATCCTTAGATTTTAAATATTTGCTATATCAGTTTTCCAGCATTGCTTCTTAGGAATGTATATCTGATACTATATTAGAAAATAAACTACAACTCATATTGTTTTTGATATTATTAGTAAAAATACTATTGACTAATCCAATGAGAAATCAAATGCAATGGTGGTTTTCACCTATATTTGTAGGCTTATATTTAAGTACAAAGCTTCAGTTTTAACCATTTCATTTCAATTATGATAGCATTACCTGTTGTAAATTGATGGTTTGTTTGCACATATTGCCCTAGATAAGAAATAATCCCTACAGCTGTCAGAAGAAGAATAAAAGAATCTACTGCTCTGAACCAGTTCTGCTGAATTTTTAAGTCACATGGAATATGAACACTAAATCCTTGCATGCTGTGTAGAATAAAACCATGTCACCCCCATAAGAAAGCTGCTCCAGATGTGCTCAATCCAAAATGCAGGTAAGACAATCAAGCCAACTACTTCAAAGTATGTGATCTGAGTACTTGAACTTCAGTAAAGAGGAAGATGCAGACTGCAGCTTCTCAAAACCGTGTTGCTTATGTATGAAGAGCTCCCTGTAACACTTTGAACATATATCAAAAAAACAGCTTTAAGGCCTCCAAAATTTTCCTTTTAACATTACTGGATGCATATTGAGAAACCAAAAGTACAATCCATCCTAACAGATTTGTCTGTTGTATCAACAGAAATGCAAAATAAATGGAAAAAACATGAATGAAGCTCACTCATTTGTCACATTCAAGATCAGCAGGAGCAAGTTCACCAGTTCTGGAGAAGTGAAACAAGAAACTTTTAGTAACTTCAGGAATATTATGAATGAACTATTATCCAAGCTCAAACCTTAGATTTTTATCTATTTCCAATCATGGAAGAGACAGACAAACTGCAATTTTTACTTCTTGATAAACACCTTTTAAGATTACTCTTGTAAATGTGTTCTGAAACCTGCTTTCCAGCTTTAGGTCAACATAAAACGCAAGAGATGTTCTCAAAATTTTGCAATGACTGGGGATCATTTCAAGGGAATTTCAGATAAAAAGTATTTAACCTCTCTCCAAAATTTCCAAATCAGAGCTTTGTGAAATATCCAGAATACCTAGGTGCATACTTTTGCTCAACACATTATGGCAACCAAATGGAAGTAGAATAGATACATTCAATGCTGCTATTCCACAAAAGCGAATGAAAAGCTGCTAACGAATACCCTCCAAATGGTTGATTTCATAGTCTTTTAGTGCCTACGTTTTATTTAATAGACAGATATCTTGTCAGAACAATCAGCACTAATGCCAGCCCACCTCTTTTTTCTGAGACAAGACTGTCATCCCTATAACCAATACATATCCTTCTGTGGAGTTAACACATGATCTTTTCTAGACCTCCAAAACTTTCAAAGCTGTCAGCATGAAGTGATGAAAAACATGCTTCACTTGGATCTGATATTGATCTGATTTTCCAAATACATGAGGATACTGTGCTGTACTCAGTACTCCAGCATTCTGAAACCACACTCAGGAGAATGTGCTGGTTTAAAGCAATAAAACCACTTTCTTACAAGTGAATTTGGACTGACAAACATTCAGATATCCCTTTGTGATATCCACAGATTTGCATGTGTGCTTTTTTCCACGTCACTTCCTGACACTTGATGAAAGAACTTACATGGAAAAATCTACTTTGAAAGCAAGACGGAGTGATGTCTAGATTTTAACATTTGTTGGATTGGAATGAAGTGTCACATCTTCACTGCTCGTGTTCTATTATGGTTTTGAATACTTCACTTAAGACTTTTGTTATTCTTTATCTTCTGAACTACATGCTTCTGTCACTGTTGACTAATAGAATTCTATCTTTCCTAAATTACTATTGAGTATTGAGCTTTTAGAGTACAAATTATAGTTCTAGAAACAGAGACAATCACTGCTGAAAAATCCCAACTGTGAAACATGTAAAATGCCTTAAAAACCTGCAAATTTGAAAACTTTATTTGCAAGTACATTAAGTATTACATCTTATGCAGTAATGCATTATCTTCTGCTTTTACACCTCTGTTCCAGCCTTCCCTTAATTTGGTGTCAAATTGTTACACTGTGCACTCTTTGTAGCCACAGCTACATTTCTACCCTGCCCAGAATAATGGGACTTCAATCTTAATTAGACTTTCTAAGTAGTGTCACCAATATTGAAGAGTGCCTACACTACATAGAGCACATACAAATGTTATGTCACAATGATGAATGTATAAAACTGTTCTTTACAAATATTATAGTTAGTTCAAGGCCTTTACATGAGGTATAACCGTACAATAAAACCTTAAAAATGAAAGCCGGCAGGGATGGATTAAGAAGGATCCTGTGGATTAGCAATCTGTAAAATCACGAGGCAGAAGCAGAGCAGCAGGCAGCATTTCTGAACAGGGCTGATTACTGCTGGCCAACTGCCCATTTTAGAAAGCTTCACTTCTGCATTTCTGCAGGAGTTAAAAAACTGCAAAGCTGAAGAATGAGTTTGGACAGGTGCAAAAAGAGGAGGAGTCCTTTTTATAGGCATCCAGCTTGGAGATAAGAGTTTCTGCCACTGAAAATCAAAATGTATTGAACTGCAGCCTTTGCACAGCTAGGTTGAAACTTGAAACTTGAAAATACATACTGAATGGTGTCATTTTACTTCACAGCACAAAACACAATGATTTTTATGAAAGAAAAAAAATGTTGTGAGAGGCATGGGTTCTAAGAGTGTTCCTCTATTTCTCAAGTACATTAAAAAAAATATACATTATGTTATATATATTATATCCATCATAGCCAGTACCTTCTCTGGGCTCACACACAAATGCATAACCAATCTAAACTAAAAACTCATAAACAATGTAAACTGAAGCTTGTATTCTACTCTATTTTATAAATTAAACGCAAAATATTATGTCCAGAATTTCACTGCACCAGGTTTATCTACATGAACAGTGAGCTATCATCAACATGGTAATTGTATTTTGCTAAGATAGAGGCAGTTAGGTAGCTATGTCTTTGTTTCATTGTGCATGTTTTTGTCAAAATACCTCTAACCTTTTTTCTCATTTCTAATCTGCCAGCAGTTGCTGTTCTGTCATGTATCGGTCCAACTTTTCTCCAAACACTGTAAATCATTCTGCCCAGGAACAACTTAAACACCTGAGAAGTCTCCCACTCAGATTCACAGCTCTTACACATTGGTACTCTTTGCACTTCATATTCTCTTGTAACCTGTAAAAGTCATTTACCAATGGACCGAAAGGTAGTGTACCCTGCCCACTTCCCTTTGTGCTGTTCTTACTGCCTGTTGCCTTTCCTAAGGACTTGGTGTCAACTAACCCCACAATAAATTGTCTAACCTAATTTGCATATGCTTTTGGGTGGTACACACTTTGTGCCCAATACCTAGCACAGCACAACAAATACTTGACTGAGGCCCACGGGTACATCCAAAGTTCTAGTCAAGAGGAGTCAACATATAAATGCCACAGGTCCTGTGACCACTTCTCTATATCCCCTTCTCACAAGCTTCAAGAACATCACCTTGTTTGACAACTTTACACTGTAAGATGTTTAGGAATCTCAGCCATTTTCAAAAGCCACATCACTTGCTATTTAGATTTTTTTTTGAGCAGTATTGGAAAACATACTTAAGACTAAAGGGTTTTTGACAGCTGGCAGAGTGCTGAATTAGTCAGAAAGTATTCATAGTATTTGTTCACAGCCTGTGTTTGATTTAGGGTTTTATGTATATATATATATATATATATATATATACATATAAATATACATATATATATAAACTGAAAGAAAAGGGTATTTTTGACATAATCTTCATTGTGCTGATTTGAGTTTTTCTCCCACAAAAAAAAGAAAAAAAGAAAAAAAAATTGCATGTGGCCACTAATACCTCACTGAATAAACCCTCATGCAAATCCCAGCTGTAAATATAGGTTAAGTCTTTATATTGTTAAAAGGGTATCTCCTTAAGTACGTATTAGAATTCTGGCTGCATCTGCTTGACTAACATAAAACCCTGCCCATATGCTGTTACAAGAATTTTTAACAGAACAATTTTACTGTGGAATTAAGTCAAACAGACAGACTTTAATAGCAGAACTAGGGGATATAAGCCATTTTTAATTGAACAGTGCTACTGGCAGCCTACTTAACCCTCTTATGTTGAGGACAAAATGACATAGATTTAGATTTATATTTAATAACAATCTATTTCCCAGCCATCCTTTTGCAACCATTTAAGTCTTTCAATTCTATCAGATTTTGAAGGGATAAGCTACTAATGAATGCAGTTTTATATCTCTATTTCATTTATACACAGAAATAAGTCAGTAAATAGGAATATAGTTACAGGAATTCCCAAGGAAAATCTTTCTGTGGTTTAACTTCTAATCCATTTTTATTTTGGTATTAATGCAGAGAGCATCAAAGCATCAAAATAAGAAACAAGCTGCACATTCAGTTCTCTTTCAGGTATTCCAGTAAATCAGCATGCAGCTGGACAAGTAAACACAAAACATTTTCAGGTTTGTCATTGCTTTGAAATTTTTGTGTTTGACTATGAAACTTCTCCAATAGCTGTCTTTCTAAAGATTTCTTTAGAATTTCTGAAGTCTAACAGCATGGAACTGTATCAGCACAACAAAACTAATTTAAACCTTGTATGAACGTCCACAAATACTTAAAACTACTCGTATCAATTAAACTATACAGAGTATGTACCTATGTGTGGTTACATAACTTTACAGCTTTATAGACTTCTATCTCATGCATTTGTTATGAACACTACTTAAAGAACAAATCCTTAAGAATGATTTTGCCAACAAAAGGGGAAAGATGATGAAATACTTAAAATTTTACTGTCTTCAAAATAAATGCTGGATTGGGGATTTTTCTTTGCACTGATTTCTGAAAAACACAAAGAAAAGTAACAAAAAATCTCTCCACTAAAAGTACAACAGTTGATATTATGATTACTATTAAAAATTACTGGAAAAGTAATTCTAATATGAAAAACATACTGCAGTTAAAAGGCACAGAGAAATCCACTGCATGCAGGTTGACACCAGAATCTGA
This sequence comes from Elanus axillaris, assembly GCA_026212715.1. Taxonomy (NCBI): domain Eukaryota; kingdom Metazoa; phylum Chordata; class Aves; order Accipitriformes; family Accipitridae; genus Elanus; species Elanus axillaris. Next base: position 7,588,065 of record JANZLQ010000065.1, read on the forward strand.
AAGTCAGAAATGGTTATTTTTATCTTGGTCACTGAGAACAATTAACATTTTGGAATCAGAATGGAGTCACTGCTAATGGTGATGATATGCTGGGTGGAATATATCGCACCTGCCTTCCCTAGAGTGTTGTTGATGTTAGAATTCTACAGAGGAGAGAGAAAAAGAGAAAAAATAGTTGTCCCTGAAATGCACATGTGTGACTCAGAATGTGTGCAAGAGACAGATCAGGGAGTGAGAAGGTGCTGTTTATACACAGCTCCTTTACAGAGAAGAGACGCTTCAAGATTATTTTTAATTATAACTATAAAAATAAAATTACTGTAATACTGTGAGAGCAAGAGGCCAGATTTAGCTAACAATTTTGCTCCTCACTGCCTCTTTCACTTCCTCAAGCTGCAAATGCAGAATTTCTCTTTATCCTACTGCTTAAACAGGTGTGTATTCATGTGAGTTTCCTCCCTCAGGAACATGCAATAATGCTCCCTAAATATAAATATGCAAGCATTCAGTGGAATTTGTATGTTTTTAGCATACAAAGCCTTTTGCCTAATATCATGATCTCTCAGTATCGGCTGCCAGACAACATAGTTGCAAAGTTATGATGGTAACAGGACATTGTAAGGCTGAGTCTATTTTTAGGACTCCTTTATTCCTTCTGTATTAGTTTCCCCATAATAGTCCCCCTTGAAGGAGCTGTATTGCACTTCTCTTGCTCTCATCTCCACATGGAAGATCTTTGATACCAATGATTTGGAGAACTGGAGGAAATAGGGGTGTAAAAGTAGCTAAACCTATTTTTGCATTGTCTGCAGAATTTCTTCTCAGACTGTATGTTTTCTCTTGTTTCAACAAGAGCACAAGTTTTTCTTTAAATCAGTAATCGTTTTTTAGATGTAATCCATTCTATTAACTAAAAGATACAGGTAACTAGAAGTACTTATAGGGGAAAAGAAAAAAGAAAATAACCACTGTAAAATAGTGTTCAAAAGGGAGTTGAGTAAACAATTTTTATTTAACAGCAGATTACAATCAATTATTTTGTTTTATTTATATAAATTGCTTTTATTTCAGGCATACTCATTAGGATATACTGTTGATATCCATGGAACTCTGCTGTACCTAAACTGTGAAGCTAGAATGGCTTCATTTGCTATTACTGGTCTGAAGTTATGTAATTTTCCTCACAGACATGATTTGCCTTTTTGGTTTTCCAAGTTTTTATCGTCTGACCTGTGCCAAACAGAAGAATCTGAGCACTAAAGAACACTCAATATTTTCAACATGAGATCAAATTTCAGACAGTACAGTTCTACCTCTGGAGCACTTACCCATGACATGTTGACATCACCACTACACCCGTCCCCAGCTCTTGAAACAGAACAACTGTCATTTGTACTAATTTTTCCATTAGATGGACTCCACAGTAGTATCCATCTTTAAACTTTGCGTGTCATCTGCAGATTCATACCACCATGGAGAGTCAACTACTGTAGTAATGGAGACGCTGCGGCACAGAAAGCCAGGCTGTTGTGCTTTGCGAGTAAGGGCCATAGCTGGCACACAGAAAGCCTGCAACATTTATGTAGAAGTTTCTGCACAGCTACATGAAAAAATGCATGAGGAAGGAGCAAAAAAGGGACCTTGTTCCTTCCTATTCAAAGCCAGATTAAGGTAATTTTACCATCAGAGTAAGGTTGCACACTTACAGTCTCCTTGTGCTGCAATCCCAGGTCAGCCTAAAACAATAAAAGCTCAGGGACTACGAACTGTTCTTTGACATATCTGAGATGCTCTCAGTTCAACTGTTGCATTCAAATACGCAATAAGTGCATGCAGTATCAAATTTATGTGGTTTTCCATTCATCATATGTAAGATTTGAAGTTGGCCAGAACTTGCCAGCTCAGGTGAGGCTGGGAGGACTGGTCAGCTGTCTGGAGTCTCAGAGGAATACTAAGGTTACTAGGCTATTAGCTACCTAGTAGCCATGACAATATATGATGCAGGTAAACTTTATCATTAGGAGCTATAGATCAGCACTTGGTTCTTTTATTCATTTTCCACCTCTGCTGCTTGCTTCCTTATCATTGCTGCCCTTTTTATTGTTGCAAACAAATTCCTAAGACTGTTTTTTACCTGCTTCTATCTACTGTATTTTCTTTGGCAAGAAGGAAACCAACTTTGTTGAAGAGCTATTCCAAAAGTGCCTCATTACAGCAAAGTCCTATTAACTCCAGCACCACACCCAACACATGATATCTAAACTGGGTTTCAGGATTGCATGAAACAGCTTCCGAAAAGCATCACAAGTTTTTTTTAATCTGTCCTTGGCTTTCTCTGCACCGCAAGACCAGTTAAAGTCCATTTCATAGTGAAGACGATTCATGCTCCATTTCCCTTATCAAATAAATACTCTGACTGAAAGCACAATAAGCTACTGACAATGAGGAGGACTGGGATACCATTGGCAGAGGTCTTCCAGTGAAATTTAGGACACATCTGGATTAATGGAATCATTTCTGCCCTCTTAGTTATTACTTCTCACTTGCTGCAAACATCGTTATATTTTAAAGCACTCTTTGTGATTATTAAAACAAAACCATTTTTTTCCTTACAAAAGAGGTTGGCATCTATACTCATCAGGGGACTTTGAGAGCATGAGTCCTAAACACATTCCTACATCATGTTTAGCAGAGGGAACTTTCAGCAGATGACACACTAATTCACAATGGCAAAGCTGATAGTTATACTGAGCACCAATTTCCTAAATCTAGCTTTAAGTACATGCTGTGCAGGAAAGAGGATGTGTTTGTGCAGGAAATTTTGAGATGCCTCATTTAAGAAATATGTTAAAGAAGAAATTTTAACACTATTGCAGTATTTCATAATTCCAGTGACACACCTGGTACTCAGAAGTTTTTCTTTCAGTAAAACAAATACTGCAAGTGAAATATGATGGATCACTGACTTAATGCATGCGCTGTGAGACCCTATATATCCCCCTTCCCTGAGCATTGTTTACTTGATTGCTGAGGAAGCAGCAGAAGAGGACATATTACAGTGTAACATGTAACATAGTACAGTGGGGGATTTAACAGAACATTTTGCAAGCCACCAGATCAAGCAGATAGATGTGTAGCTTGGAGAGTCAGTACTTAACTTAAAACATGCTTACACTGTTATTTAGAATTAGAAATTAGAAAAGGGACACTTTGGTAGACTCCCACTCTGGTGCTATTTCCACCTCCTCAGCTGAAAGCAAAGAAAATACCTTTGTACAGAAGTCACTACCATAGTCCCTATGTGTTATTCAGGTAATACATTACTTGAGCAACACAATGTTGATGCTGAATATCTTTACATATATGCAATATAAAGGTATTAACAACAGTATCTAAATATAATTAGAATAATTAGCACTTCATATGTAGTATCAATGGTATTAACTAAAGGTTATATTATGCTCTAAAATCAACCTACAGTACGAGCTGTAGCTTTGTACACAGGCATCACTGAATTCTGTATTGCATCTTTAACCTCATTTAATATGTTATTTTTAATATCTAGTTATACCTACTACTGTGAACGTATGTGAACAATAGTCTTCTGTGACAAATGCTTAACAATAAAAGAGTAAAAATGACTTTCAGAAGAACAAATATATGCCACAGTTAGTAATTGTAAATATGTGGTTAAGAAAGGCAACTTCTCCTAAGAGGAGGCAAGATGGGCAAATAATAGAGGAGCCAAGTTGTGGCTGCTTAATGCCTCTCTCCCTACAGCTGGTACAGAGTGCCCACTCTCCCATCTGTCTCAGAACAGATATATCCATTTGGGAGATGTAATCTATAAATATAGACAACACCCCTCAAGAGGAAAATAAGTGTCATAACAGATCTATTAATGTTCTCATGGGTACACTGTTCTAGTCCAGTCTTAATATCCAAGAGTCCTATTCCCTTTTTATACGTAGCCAGAGTGATTCCTGTAATATAAATAAATTTTAATCCTGGTAAATCTGAATAAGGTGGTAATAATGAAAGAACGAACTTGATGGCCAAACCCTACTGAAGTTAATAATGACTACGTTCTACCTCAGATCTTCTATGAAGAAGTAGCACATACCTTTAGTTTGTTCACACTCTATCCACATATAAAATAAAAGAATGCTAAGGCAACTATTAAAAAAAAATTATTTGCTTTCATATGCTATTTTTAAGAACACATTTCACACACACTTGTTCCTACCTATTGTTTTCTTATTAGAACACATGGAAGTAATAGGAAGGCCAATAGTGCATTAATTTACAGGCACTGAAACAGGGGAAATGTCAGAATTATTAGGCTAATCTTTAACTACATATAGCATCAAGATAAAAGAGATTATATAAATTCATGTCTGTCCTCCCATCATTGGGAAAGAAGGCTGTATCCAACAATTAAGAACTAAAAATATCTCAAATATGATTCCATATTAGGAGAAAATGGAATAGAGTTGCACCAGGTCAGACTTCTCAGAGATAAATAAGGTCAAAAATACTATGACTTTGAAATACAAGCTGCTGGAGAGCAGCTTGCATTGTAACTACACAGTGTCTTTAACAGCCTCTGAGTAATAGTAGCTTAGTGCAAATGTGTCAATCTGCTATGCAGGTATAGTGAGCACACTCCCTCTCTGATAAAAACTCTCATGACATAGCCAGAAGACAAGCAACAAAATTATTATAATTTCCTACAAGGGCAAAGAAAGACCTGCCCCTCAGCTTTCTCCTGAAATACAATTTCACCTAAAATTTAACTGTCCAAATCTTTTCGAACTATGACCTTATCTCAGAATATATTAAAACATAAAAAATAAAAATTGGGATTATTATTATATAACTGTATAAATACTCCAAGTATTAATAGTAAAGGACAGAATTTATTTTGCAAAGGAAAATAAAATCTGACTTTGTGCTTACCAATTACAAGTTTCCCTCAAAGCCGCTGCAGGACTCAATTATTCCAAAACCAATGTAAGAGAAATGCACAGAATGAATATGCAGAACAAATTTTACAGTACATATTTTCAGATTTAAAAATTAGTTGTTATTTTGACAATTAAAAAAATTGCTTGGATTAATTGAAAATTTCCCTGAGTCCCTGAAGTATCAACATAACCAATATTTACAACACCTTAGGCATAAAATTTATGCATGACTCTGAATAATTAATTAGGTTCTATACATAGGTGTAACTGACTCTTAGCAGGCTAAGAAAGTATTAGAATAAAATTCTATTATTTAAATACTGAAAATGAGAATACAGGCCCTCCAGGCTTAATACTGTGAAATAATCACAAGCATGTATACACATGCAGATTTGGAGTATTAGGAAGAGCTAATTATGGAGTATCTGTTTTTATTTAGGAAAAGAAGTTACTACATGTAGACTGCCAACAGAAAAGGATAGTATTTAGTTATAGAAAGATTTTTCATACTCTTTTTCTACAACTGCCAATTTCCAATAATATTTTTAATATAGGAGGCAGCATTCATGATTTGCTTTGATACTAAAATGATTCTATTCAAGTTAAGTTGCAAACTAGAAAAGTCTTAGCAGCTTATCCTCTACTAGAAAACACTGATAAACATATAGGAACAAATAAATTAGCTTGTGTATGGGGAAGACCAACAGAATAGTCACATTATCATATTAACTACAGACCTATAGGTCTGAGTTAGGCAAGGAGATATTTCATTATTTTACAGAGAGGTGCCTCAGACACTCATTTCTTTTAATCTTTAGCCTCTAGGGAGACTTGACACTAAAAAAAAGAACCCAAACACCCAAAATCTCACTGTTCTAAGAAATAACATTGAGTATAAAAAATATTAGAAGCTGTCCATATCAGTGTACCGTAACTGAAAAAGCTTCAGGTCGAGTAAATGTATTATTCATTCACTATTATGAGCTATGTGCTCTTTCTAAATGTAAATTATGCTCTGTAATTATTTTTAAGTTTTAAAGAGTACCATTCATAAAGCAAGTTATTATGATGTGATTAAAATAATCAAAATTCCTGTAAAACATCCAAGAGGGCAGCTGCAATGACATGATAAATTACACAAGTTTAGCGGTTAAAGACTCTATGTAGATTAGAAAGAGGTCATCAACTTCAGAGAGTGGCAGAGTGCAAGACTTCCAAAGAGAAATCAAACCAATTTCTTCACTGATTTTTGGGGTGTGGGGGAATACTAATGCTGCCTAACTGAGGCCTGTGGGCTGGAAGCCAAACTGCCCCAGCAGCATCCCCAGGAGACAGTGGGCAGGGTGGATTTCTGCGGGGGTGATTCAGAGTACACTTTCAGGAGACGTAACAAGCTGACATAAGAGTTTACAGGTTCTGAAAGGGTAGATCCCATTGCCATATGCTGACCACATGCACCCCTGCAGCTTATTTGACTCCTCTGTGAGATCACTTCACTAATAAACCCAGAAATTTTCAGGTGGAAAAAGAACCCAAACTGCCATGTGGGTGATTTAAATTACCGAGCAAACGTCCCAGCAATGCGAAGGGGAGGGCAGAAGCCTGAGGCCACAGTGTGGTAATGGAAGGAGAGAACAGGGCTCCATGACTGCCCATGGACAGCAGGCAGCTGGTAGGTCAGGTTAGGGGTCTGCATCCTCACAGTCTCAGCGCAGGTGAGTCCTAAGTTTGGTCTTGTGGAGGAGCATCTCTGTCTCCCTGATCAGGAAAGCTACCTTAAATACTCAATGTAAGCAGTGTAAATACCTTCCCCGCTGCCTCACTGAAACACTATCAACATGAAGCATTGAGTGAATCATACCCGAACTCCACCGCCACCAAAACTGGAGCTCATAGTTCTCTGGTATCTGTGGAAATGGAACTTACATCAACTTGGTACCTCATTTTCACAGACATGAAATATTCCTAATGAGCTCTGAAATTTCCCTTCTTGGTTCTAATGCACTTGATAAACCAATGGCCAGATTCTGCCTCCATGAACTCAAAAGTAGCCTCTATTTTGGCAATATTTTTCTAAAACTAATTTGCCAGTGGTAAATACATTTCAGCTTATGATCTTGCAAGGCTCTCAGTTATGCCCTTGTTTCAGTAAATGCTTTTTTTTTATTTTTATTTTTAGTTTAACATAATAGAATAGGGTTTTTATTTTAAAATAATTAAAAGTTTCTTCTTAACTTCTATTACCCTGTGTGTGCAACTGGTGTGACACAAATTAGAAATTAACATAGCTTCTACTTTATAAGAAATATAAATTTGAAAGAAGGTTCTACAGTGAAACATCCTTTGAAATAAATCTGTCTTTCAAAATGGACTGGAGGAGAACATAGGAAAACAGAGAGATCCAAGAGAGTAGTTATCATCTCAGTACACATCAACATGGGGTTTTTTTTTTCTTATCTATGTATCTACCTACCTTCTACCTATCCTCCTACCTGTTTGCAACAGTTGGGTCATATCCTCACACACGGAAAGTTTTGGGAATTACTCACAGCTCATGATTTTTGAGTTTAGGGAGTTTGCAGTTTTTGCTCCCCTAATAATTACAAGGTTTATAATGTCCCAGATGCTGCACGGAAAAAGCATGAAAACCCCATACAGGATTAAGTACTTACAGGAAAGGTTCTCTTAAGCCTACAAAATTATGGGGTTACTCATGACAGGGTCTGCATTTCTGAGCTATACTTTGTGTCATCTTACTGTTTCTGCAGTAGGCATAAGTGTAAACACAGCTCTTACCACTCCATTACTGTGTGCCCTTTGTTCCTCTGGAAGAATGAAAAAGTGAATTAACTAAATTCTAGTGCAGCTTTTCATTAGAAAAACTGCTAATTCTCTGAAGGAGTATGAGACATTTTACAGCTGCTCCCGAGTTTCAGCTTCAGCTCAGTTTGGCATGCCTCCTCCAGACCAACAGACAGCTTTGGTGAGAGCAATATACTTGAAACTTTTCTTAGGCAATGCTGAAACGTCTACAAATTAAAAAAGCCAATGCTATTGGGCAGCATCAGAGTGGTTTTTTTTAGAAGTCATATCTGATCAAATGAATGTGTTCTGCAAAGACATAGTCACTTAAAAGCACAGGAATGTTTGTGTATATTCTAACAGCAGAAATTACCTCTCAGAGTCAACCAATAGTACCTAAAAAGAAGTGTGTAAAAAATGCATTATTTAGGTACTCAAAAGCAATGGGAATGCTCTGCATAATTCCATCTCCCACCCACCCACCCCTTTTTTTTTGAGTAGTAATGCAAAATAAGACTGTTTTGCTCATTTTGGAGCAGAACACAGCCCTTTATTATTTCATATCACAGAGGCATTTCCCATCAAAAGATAATTTGTTCCTCACAAGGCTCAAGAAAAGCCTCAAAAAGCAACCAACCAACCAAAAAACCCCACCACAATTACAGTGAATTAGGCTCTCTTTTGCTTTCTGGAGCCTTTGTAAAGCTCACACGCAGCACACAGGTGCATCAGTTGGCAGTAGCATGTCTGGAGTCCTGCCAGAACCTGCTCTTTCCCTAATTTGGGGATGATATCCAGCTGATAGAAGTGAACAGCTCTCACATGCATCCAGATACAAAAAAAGCACAGTCATAATCATTCTCCTAATATTCTCTAATTGCAGTGCACTGACAAAGTGAAATTCATTTCAGCAAAGAGCAGAGCCTACTGCTTCATAAATTAAGTACCTTTGTCTTCTTTTCTTTTATTTTTTATACAGAAGTGATTTGTGAAGAGTAAAAACCATTCTCCCCTCTGTGAACTCCGTAATATTAAAATCACCCCAGACATTTTCAACTGTTTCTTCATTTGATGAAAAGTACATTTTCTTACAGGTGTTCTGGAAGGGCTATAATTACTGGAAATGGTTTGTGTAACCTACAGTACGGTAATTACCAAGCAGTTTTGGTTAGCTGTGCTACACTGACTGGCTGGAGAAAGAGTCCTTAGAGGGCAGCCTTGAGTTTCCCCTGCCTACCTCAGCCTACACGAGTGTCCCAGAAGTTCTGGAGGCTGAAAAAAGGGTTTCTGATGGTATGTAGCAGAACTCCTTTCAACTTCTTAAAATAAAGTAAAAATTTTCCAGTATATATTTTTGCATTCTGTGAGGGGGAAGAAAGTCCCTTTCAAATTGAGAAATATAGTTGTTTCTGAAGAAGTTAAAACTGGCCAGATACACACTTCAATCCTGCAGCTCTCTCTAGAAAATACAGTTGAACTTTGGGGAAGAATAA
>JANZLQ010000065.1:7597426-7633931 GCA_026212715.1 Elanus axillaris
GTGATCAGTGAATGATCTCTCCTGTCCTTATCTTGACCCACAAGCCCTTTGTTATATTTTTTCTCCTCTCCCCTGTCCAGCGAAGAGGGGGGGGAGTGATAGAAAGACTTGATGGGCACCTGGCGTCCAGCCATGGTCAACCCACCACACATTAGTAACTTGAATCTAACCCTGTCAAAACTTAAAAACACCTCCCCATCCAATTTTAGTGTTTAGAATCCCAGTGCAATGAAGTTGCACAGTATTGTTTCAGCAACTTTGTAATGTATGGGCAGGAGTAGATTATACTTCTTAAAGGCCTTTACTGCTTTTAAAAATGCGTAGGTTATCTTTTTTATGATTAAAAATTTCCTTTGGTCATTCCACCTTAAAGTCTTAATAAAATATCACCAGCAGTTAAGTAAGTCCTGCAGTAGTACCTGAATACAGTAAATTCCATGTGAGTTTATTTACAATTAATTCCACGTGAATCTATTACAAAAAAAAGAGGTAAATTAAGATTTCATAATAACAATCTTCCTAAAACCTATCTAAGATTGGTTTTACTATACAAAAACATACCACTATCTTGATATTTATTTTAGCTACCTAGATAATTTAGCAGCATTTTTTTTCAGTTACAACTTAATAGAATTATCTAATGGATAATATCTTTACATTATTTATAATTAAACAGTGGCATTCCAGCAACATTAGGAAAAACATTTTTTATCATACCTAACAGCTACATTATACGTAGCACATTAATTTTCAGGCAAATTGCAGGTAAAATTCTGTGCAAAAAACCTATACAATTTTTGCTTTCATTTTCTTCATGATATTTTGTAACTTTGACACTGCTTTGCTTTCCAATTACTCTACTGAAGTACATTTGCCTAAAACATATGTCTACCCTTTTCAGCTATTCGAGGAGTGTTCGGTATGGTAATCTCCATCAGTTTAGTCAAGTTAAAAATCCCCACTGATCCCTTCACATAAAAGGCTTAAAGACTTGGAGTTTAGGATCCTACTCACTATTAGCAGCAGAAGCTCATTCAAAACATTCTTTTACTCTAGATGAAGCTAATCCCTTGTCAGAAAGTAAACAAGGAGTTTTGCATTTCATGTAACAAAACAAACATGACCAGAACAATAACAGAACACACCAAAACAAACCCATAAATAATAATCCCAGAGGGCTTCACTCAGATTTCAGCTGAATACATAAGGACTCTGAAAATGCTGAACTGGCCTACACACACAAAGCAGCATGACAAAAGTAAAGGGCAAGGCTTAAATGACAGGCGACAGCTCTCTTGAATACATACATGAAATAATAATAACGAGGCATAAGATATGCATATCCACATCTTGGTAATAAAAGCACCATTTGTACTGCATAAACGTGAGCAAAAAAACTTTAAGTCCCTCAGGGATCACACTGGATGTAACAGATCTCATTTGCTGGACCTAAAATTCCTTCACCTCATTTCCTAAACTCATGACCCACCAGCCAACTTCTACCTTTGTCTGTTGGCACTTATTCATGTGATTGCACAAGAGCTTGGCAGCCTTTGGGACTTCAAATAGCCTGCCCTGGAGGCCACAACATGGATGGAGCACTATGATGCTCTCTAATTTTGTAACATCAACAAGAATTAAAAAAAAATAGAAAATCAAGCCAAAGCAAAAAAAATTCCTAGATGTCTAGTCAGCTTTTATAGGATTTTTTTGTTTGGTTGGTTTTGGGGGGTTTGGGGGTGGTTCAGCTCCTACTATCAAAGGAATTGTGTATTCCATATCATGACTGCAGCCTCCTTAGCACTGATCCCTGTAACACTGGAACTGTCCAAAACCTAAAATCTCACTCTTTTCCCCAATGCAATGAATAACTGGGGCAGTATTTACTTGGGACTAAACCAGTCAAATCCCACTTAGATTTTCAGAACAGTGATTTCTAAGTGTTGAGATGCACCCAAAAACCTTGGTTCTTCTTGGAATTGGCCAAACTGACACTTTTGAGAAAGAAAGTGGCATGAGTTATTGATTTGTACTTGAACATTGGCAAGGAAAAAAAAAATCAAACTACTAAGCCATTGCAGAGCAGAGTGAAAATCCATGCCATCTGCATCAGTCGAAAAAGGACAAGTGCTTGTCCACTCCACAAAAGACAAATATGGCACAGTGCTCCCAGAAAGAGTCAGCACAGAGGACTTGATCTTTTTTCTTCAAGCAGCCAAATGCCCTTCCTGGGCAAAGGGAACAGACAGTTAGTTAATAAACCCCAAATCTCTTCCAAACCACCTGGAAACTGATTGCATGTGAGGAAAGAAAAGGTATTCAGGCTTGTTCTTTAAAGCACCTCTTTCCTCTTTTTGAGTCAAACCACTTGCCTTCAATGTTGGGCATCCTTGAAGTCTATAGCATTGCAGCATGAACTAGGTAGGTGTTATTCAGTGAGGAATAACATATGGAAGATACTGAGTAATTTATTTTCTGAGAAATCTGAGAGAAAAATACTTGCAAGTAGAGGCTACATAAGAATTATGTCAATATGCAATGAGAACATTAATAATACTAAATGAATTTTAAACAGGAATTTTACTTTTATTGTTCAAGTATTATTAATTATTATTATTATTGTTTTGCTTTAATTTTTCTCAACTAGAATATACTTTAATTACTTAAGCTTTGGTATTTTATTGAAGAAAACAACCCCACTATGATACCTGGATTAAAAATACCTAATTATATCTTGTTTATCTAATGTTTATGCTTTTATGAAGGTCAATTTAACTCTCTACCAGATACTTCTTTAAATACTTGTTCAAGATCTCTCATGCCTAGCTCTGCCTTCATTTTTATAACCGGAATTTCTATTTATTTAATGAATTGTTTGGTACGCTGATAATGCGTTTAACTTGCAGAGGCTTTCTGTAAATTATGTGAAGTCAATGAGATAAATATCTCAGGTTCACTCAGGATATTCTGTGCTTATGAAAAGTATTATTGCTAAAAATTGAATACTTTTAACAGCTTTTTGACACAGTAGACTTATTCCTCTTTCACTGTATTATGGGTGCCAACCTTCAAGGTCTCTGACCTTTCAAATTACTATACCATGTGCTTGATTTTAAGCATAAGGAATTTCATCAGCTTCTGAAGGTCATCACATTCAATTAAGTTAAGGACGTCTAATGCACTTTGATCAACCTAAAAGCTTCAATCTTTATAATTCACTAACAAAACAGTGGCTTCATTTGTCCAATCAAAACCACGTGTTGATTAGTAAGTAGTAAATGTGACTTCACTATGCTATTAATTAGCCTGAAAAATACTACAGCATTCTTCACGCAGCTGTTTTAGGACTAAAAACCACTACTACAAGCATCATGGAAATATAGCTAACATACAATTGTCTTCTTCCAGTATTGTACTTTTTTCTTTTTTTGCTATTTTTCCCTTGTCTTCATATGCACTTCAGACTTCTTCATTAGCATATTCAGATCAAATAAAACACTACATCATAAAACTACATTACTAAAGCCGAAAGGAACATTCAAATTAAGTTAAGCAGCAGTGGGTTAGTAAATTGCTTTACAGCTGTATTTCTCTTCTTAATCACAGCTGTAGCTGCTTGTAGAGGTGGTTGGGTAGTAACAGGCACTTCTAATAGGAGATATATCTCAGAATAAGTGACTTTTACAGACTCTGTGGACCATCAAGAAGCTGTATCTAGACTAAATTATTTTTTTTAAAAATCTGTCTATATACAGAAATTCAGTTAACACTTTTCTGATGTTTTTGGTAGTGTATGGTTTTAGCTCTAACTACCAGTAGAGATTAATTTTACTTGTAAAAATAAATACTACCTCCACATTGTTTGATTGCACAGCTAGCTTCAGGAAAGCTTTCCAGGCCTCACCAACAGAGTATTGTGGGTTGGTAGAGTGTATTACACAGATTTCAGAGAGCTTTCCCAGATGTAAGCCTTCTGGTAGTAGTAATCGCTATTACTTCATTTTAAATGGCACAAAAAGTCACCATGTTATATTTGAAAATAAATTGGCACAGGCATCCTGTTCTGAAGTACAAACAATATCATTTAAAAAAAAAAAACGAAGAAAAAGAAAGGCAGAATAAGATAACAGAAAGTGGCACTAATTCAGAGAAGCAATGACTGGGCATGGTGCTCCTTTGACCCCGTAAGCTTTTGGACACAGCTGATAGCTGTTTTACCAATAGGATAAAATAAAAAAACCACCATCACTGAGGTTCTGGTATGGGTATACAAAAGGCATGAACCAGATGTAGAAAGGAAAGACAGTCCGGTGCCTTGCAAGGTGAAAGTTTCTGCTTTTTTTCTTTCCTGAGAAGGCACTGATATGGCTCAAAAGCTGACCTATACTGTCTGTGAGCAGCTGAACACAGGGATTTCAGCTAAGAAAGAAGACTTGATTCACTAGCACTATGAAAACCCATCTTTGATCAGCTATGACAAGCACTTATGTACATGCTACAGTGGTTTTTCTGAAACAGAGTCAAGCCACAGAGAGGATATGATAATGAGAAAAAACAGATGGACAAAATTGTAAATGCTTAGCTGAGTGACTAAGAACTACCCTGTATGATAGAAGATACAGAAATATTTTTCTAATACAAATATATAGGTATACACTTTAACAATATTTCATATAGTATCATTTAAATATTGCAGTGAAGTATTTTTTTTTATCAGAAGTTAAAGTATGTGCTTGAGATTATTTGAACAAAATATTTAAAGATTGCAAGCAATGGGAAGAATGTAACTTTTTATGACCATAGAGTCTTAAAGAGGTAGGTCCATGGCAACCTCCTGTAAAAATAATTTTACCACCATGTCACAGGAAAAATAATGCAAGGAACTGGATTTATTTTCATTCTAATAGTTACACCAAAAAGTCAGAGATTCAGTAAATTTACAAATTTATTTTCATTATATGACAGATTTTATTTTTGCTAAATTTTGATGTATTTAAAATTATTTGAATTTTTATCTCAAAATAGTACTTTAGATATTGAAAATACATATTTAACTTTTTGGGGACAGTATTTCACACCTGGAAGTGAAATAAAGTACCTGTCTAATGAAATAGGTAGTTCAACTTAAAACCTATTTTATTCTTCCTTTTCAATTTACTTTTTGGCAAGAAAAAAGGTAAAACCAATTATTCAGTCTTGCCCTAAGTTGAAAATTTTCATCTTTATGGTCAGTAAGCCAGTAAGTTAACCAAAGCCTCCTGGGTTTCATGTTGCATACTGTACTGAGGAGTTTGCTAACCTGGCAGTAATGCTTTAACACACCTCCCTCCTCTTTCAAAATTACCTGTTTCACTGACAGCCACTCCATGGGTTAGAACTTCTGTGCATTTTAATTGGTGGTGACATTTGATTCGGCATCTAAGTTACAAGCAGGGACCCATGTGATGTGATTTAATGTTCTTCTCCGTAACCCTTTTTTTCTACTCTTCTCCTGGACTTTTTCTTTATCTTCGTGATACTTTTGCCCATTGCAGTTGATACCCCTGATTATTTCAAATGTTAAGTGTCCTAGAATAAGAGGTTTAGGGATTGTGGGGAAGTGTGTATGTACAAGACCGATTAACTGAATTATGTTTGTGTATTGTATGGCTAAATAAATAGCCAGATATTAGGGGACAAAAATTGACCTTCGAATTAAAACTGACCTTTGAAGGCTGTGTTTGTATAGATCTTGCATTCCTATAGCATTCAATTTTTCTGATTTCCTCACTTATGTGATAGTTTGGGAAGCCTGTCAGGGTACAAGTTAATAATTCTAACTGATTTGAGGGCTCTATCACAGGCTGCAAGCCTCGTTTGAATGTGGAGCCTTATTTGTTTCCTTTTTAACTTCTGTCTGAAACAACGATTCAGTAGTAATATAATGAAACTATACATAGACAATCCTCTGAGTTTAAGGAGTTTTTCAAAACAGTGTCAGAGAAGTGGATCAGGCAACAAACACCTAAGGAAGGTAACTGAGTGAAACCAACCAAGACACTATCTGGAAAAGGTTGAAGCTATAAAGGAAAACTGTCTCCAGCTGTTTAGAAGAGAAGAAAAAATCAGTTGCTGAGAAGAGAATGTGGACATCCATACTGTAAAAGATGCGGAAAGAAGACAAGGAAGGAAGGATGTGGGATTTTTAAATCATGAGCCTCCAAGTCCAGAGAAAGTCTGATTGGCAGTAATTAACTTCTGTGAGAAAACCCATTCAGGTTGACCCTTGCATTGTTCTGCTTAAACCATTATTTTCTTGGGCCAGCAAAAGTTAGAGGTGATCAACATTGGAATACCTTCATGACTTCTGAGTCCGTCCTCAGAGAGATCAACAACTGAGCTGGAGCCGGAGAACCTCTGGAAGCAAGGTCAGGCTTTGCAGGAAGATTACAGAGCTGTGGTTTGTTTATGCAGGAAGAAGATACAAAAGGCAAAAGCTTAATTAGAGTTGAAACTGGCTAGCGTTGTGTCAGATAACAAACGTTTCTGGACAAGGGGGCCGCGGGACAGCTTTGGTACCCACACCAAGGAGGATGAGCCACGGGCAAGCAGGCATCCTGCTGGGCAAGGGCAAGGAGAGAGAGCACTGCAGCCCAGTCAGCCTGGGGGAACCTGAATTGAATTTAGGTCAAACATGGTAAAACGCAAACCCAACAGCAGATGCTAGGTGAATGTCCAGGTCAGTCCACTTCACAGAAGCACCCTGCTTTTAAAAGTTGTACTCAAAGATGGTTTACCACAGGCACACGGACTCAAAACCAGGAAGCTCAGTAATATTTTTGTTACAGAAGCAGATGGCTTTGTTACGCCATGGAAGCTCCATTTGCTGTATTGGTAATATCATACCGGTTGTCAAAATGATAAAACTATTAAGAATGTAGAGGAGAGGAAGAGAAGCCTAAATATGAAATAGAAGGTATTAGCTTATTTACAAATGCTTCATATGTTCTGCAATAAACAAGGAATAAAAACAAAGGAAAGTACACCATGCCTTTTAATAGTAATGTATCCTTGAGAAGCTGAAGAGATTTGCTTTGTGAAACATGGAAATTCTTCGATGTTCTGATTTTGTAACCTTGATGTGCTTTTCCTTAACACAATAAATTCTGATCTACGATCCATGCACAGAGCATCACAAGACTGAGACTTAATTATTCCTGCATATGAAGAGAATTTATTTATGGGATTTGCCTCTAGACACATTAAAAACTACTGATGGCTTTGATGTAAGTTTCCTCAGAATAAGGAGATAAACATTTGGGCCTAAAAAGAGTTAAATCGAATCCATTAGTACCTCTAAGTATATTACAGATATATAATTACTATTTTTCTTGCCAATATTATATTGCAGTAATTAAATGATGTTGTATAAAGCTGTAAGGAGTAAGTAAGCCTTTACTATTTTTAATTGGATAAGCTCAGTATAAATAGAAACACTTCAAGATCAAATTATACAGTCTCTTGCATAAGTGTTATAATGGATTACTTAGGTAATGTACAGTGGTAAGTTGGGCAGTCTAGAAGAAAAAGACTAGATTAATTGAAAAGGGAAATTCAGGAATAATAGGCTATTTCTCACAACTACTTGAAGGAAGGAAGAAAAAGCATTACAATTAGCAATTGTATTAGGGGATCATCACAGTTGTGGAAGACAGAGACAAGGCACATTGAAAACCACTGCTAATGAGCATACATTGAATACAGGCATAGACAAACATAAGCTATACCTGGTTTGATACCTCAGGTAGATTGATCAATAAACCCACCTAATTGAAGCACTCACTGGCCAGGTGCTGTTCTCTTTGGTGGGACAGAAAGGATCCTCATGCCTGGTTCTTCTCTCCCTCCTCTTAAAAGGCAGTTAAAAATACTTTGTTTTGCTAGTACTACACTACCTACATGTTGTTCCTCATTAGCTTCTTCATGCACTCGGACAGCACATGGTAGGCCTTGTCAGAACATGTATTTCTGGCAACACAATGAAGTCATCCTAGGTTTAGTTCACTCAGTACAGGTTTTGTATCAAAAGCAGCTTCCTTTCAATAAGCTGAGATTACCCCCTAAAAATCCTATATAGCAGTAAAAAGATTCCCCACAGCTGCAAATACCAGCAAGAACAAATCTGTGAATTAGACCATTCTAAGTGTGGGTCTGTGTTGGTCTAAGCATGCCTGTAGCAAGACTTTGGTAATGTTATAGCTAGTTACTGCAATGTTTTTAGCTGGGGTATTAGAAGGAGGGTAAATGCATATGTACCAGCTAGTCCCATATTTTCCTACTTCCTCAAAAGACAATAATAAAAGTTGATCCATTCTTATTTAAGTCCCAATCCCCTTACTTGCTATGCATGGGTTCACTACTGAATTAATGCACAATAAATCCAGGATCAGAATTATAATGTGTAATTTTTCATTTCTAATCCTGTTATTTCTAGTTATCCATGGTAATTATGTTTCTGTTAGCCACTTAGTATTAGACACGCTTTTCATTTAATTGGACACTGCCAACTCCCTAAGGCCTACGGTGGACTTCGAATTCAATTCCTGTGGTAGCAATGCAATTGGATTTATTCCTGTAATTCTACCATTTAAAAGAATCACACACCTTAATTATAATAAACTTACAAGGCATGATCTGCATACATGAGATGGCAAGCAAGCCTGACATCCCTTGATTTACTCAGGTGTTTGATTATATACATGTACATGAATGTGATGCTCAGACATCTGCTTTATATGCTGAAAACTACAAAAAAATTATCCAAGTAGTTCATCATATTTCAAAATATGATTGCTATCCTTTTCTCATAATTTTTATTAAAATGAGTTATTTTTTAATCATGAGATGTAGATCTCTGAAAATTTTATCCAAATATAATCACACAAAGGAAAAAATTTTCTATGCAGATGCCTCTTTTTCAGATTTTTAAAAAAAATAATTATGGGCTCAAACATGGCAATGAAAGTTTGGAGCCAAAAATTAAAAGTATAGACAATCTGCTCCAATAGGTAGTTCTGGAAATGGGATCATGCTCTGTTTATATGCACAACATTCAGTCTGGCTTTGCCTATTTGAAATCAAATTTCCTCTCAGTTCGTGACTGTATTTTAAAATAACTGTTAGGTATTACATATCAGGTATTACCCCATGATGCCAGATTATCCCACATCATTGTGCCCCACTATTTTTCTAAATTTAGATGCCTACACTGTCTCTCACATGTACCTTAGAATTGACTGTCCCCTAGATATTTGTCTCTTATTGCATTTCTAAAGTGTAGGATCTAGAGACTGGTGTATTTTTCCCAGCATCTATTGATACTGAGAGCAATATGGGACATATCTCTAAGTCCATACAGAACACGAGAACATTTTCTTTGATAACTCTCTGTGTACTTCATCCTAAATATCAACAACAAAAATGTCTCTTCTTTCCAAAAAGTTCGAAAGTGACTTTAAAAAAAGGACCGCTGCAGTCCTTTTTCTATGCTGTGTTTTGCCATTCTGTCTCATGGTCCCAGAAAGCCTATATGAAGGAGCATTTTTTTTCAGACCTTTTCCTCTGTGCTTTTCCACAAGTAAAAATTCTTGTCTATGACTAACCAAGAAGTCACAAATGAAATTAAGGTTCCTTGGTAGCATTTCTTAAGGAATTTGTCACAGCACAGTGTGGGCAAAGGCAGTTTCTTTAAGCGGGATTAGTTTCACCAAAAACTTGAAAAGGAAAAAAACAAGGTTATCAGTTTTGAATGTGACATAGAATGAGGATCACATTTTATGAAATGGTTTTGTAGACTTAAAGGACTGACAGTGTCCTTTTAACAGTCTTAGTTACACTGGATTATTTATATATCTGACTTTACAAGCAGTCCATTAATAATAAATAGCTCTAGTATTGTAACCAACCATGTGATACTTCAGTTTCAGGGGTACATTGCTGTTACCCTGCTTACACAATAGTTGACCTATAATATAAAATGTTACAAATCCAAAAAAACAACACTTCAAATAATATACAGACTAAATACAAACTTCTATTTAAAAACTATGTCGCTATTAAGACAGTAATAAAGTAAAATTGTTCCCTTAAGGATTAATTGCTGCAGAGTAATCCATGTTTAGTCTGTTCATCCCATATTAGATTCTTAAACCTGACACTCACTATGGCTATCACACAACTTAGCTGAATTCAGAGAAACCAAACTGAAATTTAAAAAATCAGTCTCTCATATGCTTTCCCACCTTGTTACATACAGAACTTGTTGGGGAAAAAAAATTCAAATAAAAATTTCCCTTTAAATTTTATTGGTAAAACTTGCTAAGATACTGCATGATTCAAGGTACTCCCAATAACATATATCAGATGAGCTGTGCCCAGAGCTGGCTGATGAACTAAGCATGATAATTGTGAAAGATGAAAAATGTCAAGGAGGAAGGAGCAAAAACATGATCTGCATTCTCAGCCTTACTTGAATTTCTTTTATTGCTTTTTAAGACACTTATCCTTTAAAATAAATAACTGCATTTGCAATCCAAATTATAAAGTCTCCTTAGGCAGCCTCTATTCTGTAGGATTTGATCAAACCAGGTGATTTGATATCACTTCATCTAAGCCACACCTCAACCTACAGATATTTCAAAGTCCCATTCATTATGGAGAACAATACCTGCTCAACAGACAATCCAGCTATCTTTCTCCTGACTCCAGGTGAAAAGAGTGCCCCAAAAGTCACCCAACCCAAACAGTCAGAGATAACAATTTGGGGCCATCAGGTCTTTCTGAAGCAGTTTGGCCCTGCCATCAATCTCTCCCTCCCTCTCTTTCTCATCTTGACAGATACCTAGTTGCCGTGGCTCTGCTAATTCCAATTTTGGTGCTGGGGGGGGTGGGGAGAATGTCTCAGGAAGGCTATTCCAAGTTGTTTCTAAATGAAAATTGGGACATTTAAAGCAATAGAGAAAGTCATGTGTCAATGGCTTTACTCCCCCTCCCTCACATCTTCAATCTAAACACATCAGATGATCAAGGGATGGGGAAAAGGGCATTTTAATCTCATTTTACACCTGCAGAATGAAGGAAAAGGAAAGTCAAGCAAATTGCCTGAGTCTGTATGAGAAGTTCATAATAGATTTTCAGGATCACAGCTGAGTGGTTCAATTTAACTGACCCATGAAGTCAGTCTGTTTAAGAAAAACATGAAGTTTCACCCTTTACTTAAGATACATTTGATGCTTTCTCAAAAATACAGAATGTTGTACTAAGTCTTACGCCCCTCAGTTTGGATTGTGTGCATATTACAACTAAGAAAAGCAGTAGCAGCCAGAAGCTTCGTGCTCTGTACTGTTAGAGCTGAGACATGCAACTCCAGATCTTAACAGTAAGTTGAGAGTAAGTAATCACCTGATATAATAATATTAGTGCCTGATACTTGTCCCAGCAAAATGATGCCCCCCCTTTGAGGCCATCCTCAAGAAGTGGAAAAGGCCAATTTTTTCAAACTGTTGCAATAATGGTAGTTGCTGTGGGTGAACAGGGAGATTGAAGAAGGAATAAATGATGCAACATTCAGGCTTTGGGTAGACAAGAAGACCTGCTTTTGCATAACAAACTCATTTTTCCCAGTCAGGCTGCTGAAGTGTCATCAAAAATCCAGAGTGGCTAATGGTGATTTTTCCATAAACATAACCAAGTTTTAGTTTGAGTCAAAGGTGGTGTTTCAGTAAACGTTGATAAAAGCTCTGAAAAGTGGCAGAAGTGCTGGGCAGATTGTCCATGGAGAGCTGGATGTTTCCAAGGTAACAGAGCTGTCTTGTCTTGAAGGGCATTCTTCAGGTCTAAGAATGCAAAATAGCATGAACGAAGTCACTGCTGGCAGAGTTCAGTGGGACTCTGTGCACAGCTCTGTACTTACTCTGTCCAGTATACATAGCCTCTATACTTCTTACACCATGGACCCTTACTTACCTTTTGCAAGTCTTGCATTTCAATCACAGCACATTTAATATTAAGGTCCACACTGCACACCGGCCTGCGTATCTTTCTGAAATGCCTCACCAGTTTTCCCAAGTCCCTTATTCGAATGACTGAACAGTGCAGAAGGAGGGCAGAGAAGCCGCAGAGCTTTCTCCATTTCCCAGCCTGCTGGTGACACAGACATGTCAGCCCATGCACATGAGAGAAGTGCAGAAGTATAGTAATTTGTCTGTAGCAGATTTCTGCTTCTAGAAGGGGAGGAGGCCGGAGTTGGAAGGAAAAGATGAGCAGAAGTGGAACAACTGTGCATCTGAGGTATATTACTTTCTTCCAAAACAGGTTGTATAGTTAAAATTTAGAACAAAAGAAACAAAGGCAAAATTGCATCATGTGATCTAAATTAGGAAAAAGGAAAAGTGAAGAAAAAGTATGAAACATTTTTTTAAATTGTTTCAATTTTTCTAATCTAATACAAGAAAAGGCTCCCCACTGAGCTAGGCTTCCAAATATGGAGCAACTTCAGCTTCTTCAAAACACCAAGCTTTGTCTCACCCAGTCTCATGCCAGCTTAATTTTAACTTGGCTGTAACATCAGTGTGTGGCAATAAATCTTCCTGCTAAGCATATGGTGCCAAAATATTCCCATGGCTAAAAACTTCTATAATTCCCATGACCTTTCATGTTGGGACCCCACTGAAAATGTTTCATTAGGTAAGCCTAAAGATAACATCCTTTGCAAAATATCTGTTCTCAGGAGAGCATATAGGGAGTGTAGTGGGAAAACTTGGTAAGGTGAATAGAGAGAGTCAGAGGAGATCTGGATTGCTTTGTACTATTCCCTTGACACAGACCTTATTGAAATCAACATAGTGAAATGGTTTAGACTGAGAGGAGCTGGTGAATCTTTTTCCTTCGACAAGATTCAAAGTACTCTCACAGATCAAAGCGTTTATTTTTTCTGATAGATTTATTATTTTTGAATTAGTAGTCTGATAATATGCAATGAATTATGATTTTCAAGCCTAAATTAAAATACAAGAGAGCAACCAAAACTGAGATGACATTTTTTACTGATTATTCTGGGAAGCTTTGTTGCATGTGCTGAATTTAGTGGAAAAAAAACACGTTTGGTGATACACTTTCAAACCTTCCATGTAAATGTTGGAGAGCTTTTTACTGTTTAAATCAAAGTACCAGTTCATATAGTCAAGAACATAAAAACAATCTACTGCAAAAAGTTTTATTGTATTTCATGTATTATTAATGTTGCATTTTTAGGAAGTTGTCTTTTTTATAAAGTCAGACATATTAGGCCACAACTAAGAAATATTTTCTATGTGCAATTATAAGTGTATATATTAATATAAAGAAAGAAAAGGTTTCTTAACTCGGCAGTTAAAGAAACACATTTTCAAAACTCACCAGAATAAGGAAAATAAGGTATACAAAGATAAAATATGGACAAGTCAGTTACAGACAGAGAATGAAAAAGAAAAAAATATGGTCTTTCTGGGTCATTCATCTAAAATACTTTCCATAATACCACCAAAGTGCTGAAGGAAACTGGACATAAGTTTTGAGCAAGGGAAAGCAGCAAGAGAGAGATTCAGTAATCAGAAAAACTTCATGGACTTGTTCTGTAGTCCTATATTCTTATTAAATGCATTACGAAAAGAAAGTGGGACTTTGGACTTTGCTTTTGGGGTTAGGAGAGATTAAAAAAAAATCTATCATTTAATATTTTGTTTTGTACTTATGGTATACAAACAACAAAACCCTCTCCTTGCTCCTGGATCACAAACACCCTCTAAGGAGAAGAAACCTAGTCTGTTCTTAAGACAAGCTTCAGAGAGGGGAAAAAATGACAGCTGAAATCACTGGAAGATGTTTTAAATTCCTAATAAAAGATGACAGAGGTTTGTAAATTCTTCATCTTGCTCTGTATACTGTCCTTTATGCAATACTAGTTGTGGTAGTCGTTATCTTGTATATATGACCGTGACTTTTATTTTTTATTTCTTTTTCTATCCACAGGATGCCATTCTTTGGCAGAGTGAAAGTCAAAGTTGGAAAAAGTAGCTAAGAAAGTCAATAAACCACAGATCCATGCTGACTACTTTTTCTGGTTTTTTTTTTCCTGGCAGTAGCCTGCATTTATTCTCCCTCTCCTGGAAAAGGAAAACTAGCTATTTTGCTTAACAGTTCTAGTACTCTTCAATTACCAGTAAGCTCCCAACAGTGCCGAAAATGAAGTACGGGTCATAGCTGCTTGTTTATTGTAGTGGCTTTGCTCTTTGGTAATAAAGAGCAAGTTTATTATCCTTGCCATTTTTATATTTCCGTTGTAGTGCAATATGCCTCTAGATTGAATCACTGATACATTTCTATTAAATATCAAGTTGGACCAGAATAAAACCCAACAGTGTTTAAAACAGATCTAGCCTATTACTCAAAACCTTTAGAAGAAATATTTAATATTTATGTATGATTATAATCTGGTAATAGTTGCAGTTATGCTAAATGGCTACATCTCTGCTCACTAGCTCAGCATGGTTTAGGGAAAAACAAAATCTTTTTTCTGTCTAGGTAATATTTGAAAATATTTTCATCCAAATATATAAAAGAAAAAAAGAATTATAGGAGGCTCCAGGTTTTTTCTGTTTTGTTCTTCTCTCTGGATGAAGCATTAAATTGTTAATATCTTCACTTATATTCTAATAATGACCCACCTAGTATCAACCTTCAAAACTAATTTTGAATTTTATTATATATATACATGTAACTATACTGTCTTATGGAAGGGTTTTTGTGTTTTGGTTTGGTTTGGTTTGGTTTTTTTCACTTAAGTAAAGAGTTCAAATAAAGCTCCTGGAAAATTTCTGATAGCAAAAGTATTGCTCAACCCACTGACAGCTGTCAAGCATTTTTGTGTTCTTTGCAAAGGAGGCACACTACATACCACACAACAAAGTGGTGCTCCTGTTTCTCTATCAGAAATGTTTCTAAAGCATAGCAGAGTTAGCTAATATTATGTACTGTATTCTGAAAAATAATCTATTAGTCTTCTTTCTTGTACATGAATAATGCAAAATATTTTGAGACATTATTTTTTTTAAAAAAATAATAATCTGAAATACAGTTTTGATAAAACTATGTTTCTGATATAGATCTTAGGGAAAAAAAAACCCTGAATGCCTTTGATAAAAGGCAGTATACAAATAGTATACACATTTTAATTATTTTAAATAATAATTTAAATATATTTTTATAATATTCAATATAAAGAAAATCTGTGAAAGTTACATGCTGTAGCATTTTAACATCCTATAAAACAATAAGAGGGAAACTAAATCAAATGTAGCTTTCTTAGCTTAATGTCTTATCTATTTGGTCTTATTGTCTTAAAATGGCACTATTACATAAAAAAGAGCCCATTTTTCACCTCTTAGAGAACCACTTGTGTCAGTTGCAGTTTTCCATCTAGAAAGATTACAGAGATATATTTACTCTGATAGTGAAAAAAATGCACCATGGCAAGGGCAAATAATAAGAATCATTTCTAATACCTCCAACCAAGTATATGTTTAGTGTTGTAGGAGTATTAGAAAAAGAGGTTCTGCATGATTATGGGCAAAGAGCCATTATTTGTTTTCAATATCATACCTTTAGTATTGCTAATTTCCAACAACTGTAAATAGCAGGACAATGGAATTTCTTTAAAGGAAATGTATCATAGAAATGAATTAACAAAATTATATATTTCTGGACCTTTGCAGCTATGGTCTATGTCAGCCAAGGTATCTCATACATTTTATAATTTAAATACAATACTGCCATCAAATTCCAGCATCAAATTCCAGTTAACCCTTAAATCTATATTTATTTTTTAAAATAGAAAGATAATGACACCAGAATATAATATTTCTTTTCATAAAAAGCATAAATATACTATATATTTTAATGTATATTCAATAAAAATAATAAATAATTCATAGGATACTAAATCATGGAATATATTGATATGATTTCATATAAAATTTTATTTTTAAAATATTCAGAAGTATTTGTAAGGAAGTAATTTATCTTACATATTTCCACCAGCTTTTCTATAGAGCAGTATTTTTTGTGTAATTTACACAGTGAGTAAGCTCCACAAAAGTTGCAAAGCTTTGGGGGCTCACAGTCTTTGAAAACACTGACAATCTGAACAAGACATGCCAGTCTTTATCATTAATCCTTCCTTTGAGAGATGGAAAAGGTCGACTGAAAAGTTATTCATTCTGAGTACTTGCAATAGAGCTACCCTTACATTGTAGGTGGTAAAACTCTCATTATTATTACCACAGCAGGACTTTAAATTGAAATGTTCCTTCTAGCCCACAAAGCACAAGAATGTAAAAAATTTTTAGACTGTGAAGGAAGCTTAAATTTCTGAAGTATTTTACCCTTCTACCTGTTAAAAAAAAATAAAATATATATGCAAAATTTTAGCTTTTCTTAAGGAAATCAACACATAGGGTAGGCAGAAACAAGAAAAGAGGAGAGGGTAAGTAAAAAGAATTACATGCCTTCTTGTCACTGCTTTGAACAAAGAAAGAGAAAGACAATAGCTGATATGAAACAAGATTTAATTTCTGTTTAATTAGCAAGTTGAGAAGCACAGAGTTCCATCTGTTCTGCTAGGGGCTGCAGTAAATACTGTTTCTTGGATTTCTAGATCTACGAGCAAAATCATTCTACTTCAATACCTGATTTGCAAGAACAGATGATTATTTTGTTTTGGAGCCCCTGTTCTCCAGCATTACTGTTTTCTACAAAACAACTTCTTTAAATGCTTCTAAAACTACTTTAAAGAAAGTCATTTACCTGCTAGCTTGGAAAAAAACCTAGATAATGACACTGAACAATTTGTCTTCTAAGTAATGGCATGTTCAGAAGAAACCTTTCACCTACAGCTTTAATGCATGAAACATTTGATATCGTGGCAGATCCTGTTCAGTTTTTAAACATTTTCAAGATGCTTGATTTTTATATGGAAGTAAACTGTATTTGTGAACTAAGGAATGTCACAACTACAGATCTTGCTACATGTCTAATTAGCCTCTGAAGTGAGTCTTCAAGTGCTGCCACTCCATGCTGAAGGCAAAGATTATATTTTTACCTACAAAAACTTCTGCACTTCTTTCTGTCTTATATGGGTTTCAGAGAGTTTTGGCTTTAAGCGAGGGAGATGTGAAGCCAACTGATATTTGAAAGATAAATTCCACAGAACCCCTCTGACAATGAGTTGCATTTTCTATCCCTCTGGAAGTCATCCTTGGCTAATGGACTGTGGCACCTTCTGAATCAAATACTCAATCAGCAGATCCTAAAAAATTCTATTCAGAGGAGCTCACTTGAAATACATGACTTTTAAAATATCTGAGATATTGAGAAAAGGTTCAACATTAATGACCAAAAAAAAAAAAAAAGATGAAGAATATATTTTCTTATCTAAAGTATTACCAGGCCCATATAATCTCAGACTTTGAAAATCTGGGGTCAAGGTAGTTTTTTACTCTGTGACATTCATTAACCAGTTCTCCTTCTCTTTCTAGACAGTAACTCTCGAACTTCTTTACCAATTTGTTGTTCCTAGATTCAGTAGAAGTCCTTAGACCCTGCAGTTATACAGAGCTGGTTTCTTTAGAGAACAGTCATTGTTTCCTAGCCCTGGTAAAATATTTTTTGGACAGTTGCTTATCTAAAGCCATTGCATTTGTTTGCTACAAACTGCCTAACTACACTACTCTAGAACCAAATCATTAAAGATTTCAAGAACCTAGTAGATCCACGCATATGTTACCTTACTATCCAGGTCATAGCATTCATAAGCTGCTGTAGACCAGTGCTAAAACCATCACAGATGGCCTGAAATAGTGAAAAAAAGCTGCAGTTCTCTGGTCCTTCTACTTAAGGAAAAGCTTACTTTTCAGAGACAGAGGACAAAAGAAAGTTACCTCTCAATCCGTTATGCCTGATGTATGCTTTTATTTATTGGATGTATGCTTGTATTTGTTGGATGCACTTGTAGAATTACTATCTCCTTCTTATGATGGATTTCAGGATGGAATCAAATCGGGTGGCAGAAAAGAGCAAACTGGGATAGATTTTAACTTTCAGCCACACTGCATGGTGAAATCTACAATTATTTTTTACAATTACACTTTAATAGGAGAGATAATATTCATTTCCCATAATCAAACAGCTCCTTATATATTGTTTGTTCAATAGATCATTACTTGAATTCTACAGAAATATCTCTATCACTGTAGAAAAGTGAATTATTCCACTGAATTTCAGCAATAATATGTCTAATTTTTGTTGTTACAAACCTGAGTGTATTCCTTTAATCAAGGAGGTTTCACTTTACCTAGAGTGGATGTCTGATGTCAAGATTAGACAAAATGTACAAAAATTGAAAAAGTTTTCCCTTAAATTCTCTGACTTCTTAAAATCAACCTCTATAGTTTATCTGTTTTTATCCGAAAAAGGGTAACATAGCATTTAAAAGTGCTGACAATTTTAATGTATGGTTCTTACAAAGAGTACTATACCATTATTTATTAAGTCAAGATTGATCTCCTGATGTGTATACTTTGACATAATTCATTTGTTTTGCTCTGTCTCTCAATTCTTGACAGACAGGATTATATCAAAACTATTTTGAATATTAAACAGACAGAAATTTCCTTCAGCAAAGTAAGCAAAGTAAACATATCATAGATAGAGCATTCAAATTTGAAAGCATAGCCAGTTCTACTACAAATGTAAGTAAACAGTATTTTTAGATGTGTTCTTTAAAGAAAGATTATCTAAAAACCCAAACTACATCTGTTCTTCATTGGAAACCCCGGTCTTACCACAGTTATATACATAACATTTTATATAAAAATCAGTGAATGGTGCTTATTTCGGTAGCACAAAGTCATTTTTCCATGTCTATATCACACTCTCTAATATAATGTTAGGCAAGAAAGGATCAGACAGCCACACATCAAATCTTGTATCAGCTTATCTTTATCTATTTTTTCATAAGGTGATGGAATATATATATTTCATGCAGATTTTCTTTCCTCCAAGTTAGTATAGAGAGAACACACACACACTAAATTTTCATAAAGAATAACCTATTCCTCCTTGATTTTTTTTAAAAAATATAAGCTAACTCTAAAAAGAAAACAAATATTCACTCTTAAGCCTCTGGACACTGCAGGTAAGTTTGATTTGACCAAAAATCAGCACGTAAAGAATCAAAGACAACCATCCTCAGAATCTTAGAAACAGGTATTTTTAGAGTAGTTTATATCTTTACACAGTGCGCAGAAAAGAGGTTGGTGGAATTGCAAGTAGGTTTACAAGTGCAGGTAGAGCTTCTCAGTACAGATACAGAATATCAAGCAAGATGAACCTTGCCCTGGAAGTGAAGGTGAAACATTTATATTAGAAAGATGAGTGCTCAGACGACCCCAAAATACAGACAAATAGAGAGAATCTATATTTCCCTTGACTTCTAATCCAAATTTGTTTCTGAAAAAAGTATAATCGTACCTTCACTTAGCAAAAAATGGGTCTTAGCTGTGCTCACCTGTTTATAAAAATTGTACATATAATTGAAATGATTTTAACTCTCTCACATCACACACAAAGACACATATACACTGTAAATAAAATAATGATGACAACAAGCTTGCTAGCTTTCTCCTGGTCAGACAAATTCATGACTGAATCTTCTGAAGAATCTCAAACCTTAGCTTAGGAAAAATCTCCAGAGCTTTAATTAAACACTGTCAGGAAGTAATATAACACTGTTATTTGGAAGAAATTAAGTGGAAGAAAATAGTGGGTTTGACTTTCCACTCTTACACTAGTTTCATGAAAATGTCAGGTGAAAAATCAGAACTAACACATCCGCTTTTCCCAAATATTCAGAACATATGGAATCAAAACATTTTTATGATTCCTTCAGTAGATTATACTATCCAGTCATACCATACTGCATACTCAGCTGCTATCTGAATGTATATTTCTGCCATGTTCAACGAGATGTTACAAGAACTGTAACTATATCAGAACGGTAAGTGGAATAAAAGGAGACTAAATGGTTATAAAGCAGCTGGTACATGAAATGAGTGGGACTTAAATTTGAAAATATCCACATCCTTTTTTGTGTGTGAGAGAAATGCAATCCAATTTGTGATTTGGGTCTCACATGCTGCAGCTGCCATAGAAAAGCTTCCAGTGGATTCTTCAACCACTCTATGAGTCCTTCGCACTTAAGCTTCTGAAGATTGATATGAATGCTTATCTCCTTGGTAAAATCCTCTCTTTAATAAAAACAATTCACATATCTAAATTCCTCTTACAAGAATCGGTGATTTTCAAAAGACCAAACTCCAGCCCTTTGCTCAATTGCAGAGATATAATTTTGTTACGTTTTTGTTTACTGAACAGGGAATTACCATGGATGATTCCATAAATGCTGACTTGCCGAAAGCAAACATATTTGGTCTTGACATATTTATGGAGGCAATCGTGTTGGCCAACACACTCATTCCCTTGTTTGGCTGCCTTTGGGGAAAAATGATAGGCTAAATGTGATTTTCAAGTCTTACAGGTGCTTAACTGTATACTTAATCCAAATTTTTTCTCTGTCACTTAATTGCATATTTAGACTTAGCTACAATGGCATTCCTACATTTCAGTGAAAGCTGTGAGCCAAAATGAGGGTCACGCTAATATCTCCTTGTGCATCTAGCCCTTAACTCCTCACCTCACAGCTCTGAAATCATTCTTTATTGATAGGTGATCAACTAATACATTTTTTTTCCTGAAACTGAAATTAAGTATTCAAAAGCAGTTTTCAAAAATCTGGCATTCTATGAATGAATCACAGACAGGAAACATGCAAACGTGTCACCTACCAGCTCCTACTATATGCTGACTTTCCCCAGCTTCCTTAAGTCCAGAGGTCTCCAAGAGGTAAAGGTCTTAAGGTGAAGTTTGCTTTATTCGGATAATAAATGGGAATGATGAGAAATAGTTGCCTGGACAGTCCATTCTTTTCTGGAGAAATGGAACATAAGCTCTCTATGTTCACCAGTTTCCTATACAGCCTTATCCAGTGATATTCTGAAAGCAGTCAAAAAGCTGAGGAATAAAAAGTTCTATTTACAGAGCTTCCAACCAGTCACACAGTGTGGAAAGCTAGTCCTGAACTGTGCAAGCATTTCACATATATCATATTCCTACCCACAGGATTAGGGGTATGATAGAGTCCCGCATACAAGGCTAAGCTCCTATTCTGGACTCTATTCCAGTGACATATCAGAAAGCTTCAGTTACACCACTACCAAGACATTACAATTTTATTAGTGTATTATTTTACTTGGAGGCCACACAATAAGCCTTTAATTGATTGCACCTAGGCAAAGCAAGACTAGATTGCCATACCCTCAAATTTGTCTGGAAAAACACAAAACTTTTTATGAATGAGATCAGTAATTAAATAATACTTAACAGTATATTTAAGTGGTCTGTGACAGATAATGACAGCTGCATAGCTGTAAGAGCTCATGCTTTCTCAGAGGTATTTTTAAACTCTGAAGACTGAAAACCTTCAAAATTACAAAAAAACCCTCTACTCTTTCAGTGCTCCAAAGATTTCTGATGTCCTGCCATTTATATCAGATTCCAAAGTGCTATTTTTTATAGTGATATATATATATATGCACATATGCACATATTCAAATTCATCTATATTTATATACTTAGTTTATATACAATTACTGTGGAAAAATAATCCAGTGAAAAAGTGACTACATAAGTACTGCTGTAAGAAAGATTTCTCAAGTGTGTTTCTCAAATTTTGCAGGGTAAAGCTTTATGAAGACATTTCAAAATAAACATCAGAAAAAAATATTCTATGATATCAACTCACAAACATGCTGGAAGTATGGTTCTACTTCATATCGTTTACCTTAAAATACAAAATATGTATTGTTTAAAAAAGTCAACATTTTTGAAGGCATAAAAAGATTAATTTACCATTGACTTAGGAACTGCTCCAAAACACTTGTGCTGAAGTTTCACAACATCATTATGGTACTTCAGAAAAAACCTCCAACAATTAAAATAGCAGACAAGTCCTGCACTGAAAGCAGGAAATATTTGAGAGCAGCAATGTTGCACTATGCTACTAAGCATAGTGACTGCAAACTGAGCTATAGGTACACCTGCAAGTGCCACTTCTCTAAACAAGTATCTGAGAATTGCTGAAATAACGGTCTTCCCGATTTCACTTAACTTGACATATCATTTTTAGCATAAGTTAGATAGCTAGCAAATTTACAAGGCAGACAGGCTTTGGTCCTATGAAGATACAATGATGCTTCCAGTCATAGATTAGGAATAACTCCCTTGAAATCAATGGTCTGTCATACAGAGAAGGGAGATTTATATTCTTTTACTTTTTTTGCGGAGTTAGGATCTTTACTATGTTAGTTTAACAAGTGATTTTACAACAGAAATGGACAGCTAACTCCCCCTTTAAATTTGCATTTTAAAAGATTGATAAATAAAAGCATGGATTTTCTCATGATCATGGATCTTCTCATGAGCATTTTCTTTGAACTTCTGAATTTCCTTTTCTCCTTAAATGCTTACAATACAGTTGTACTGTACAGAATTGTACAGAATACTATTGTTCTACTAAGCCGACCAGTGTTACTGTAGAGTCAAAGACCACACTGGAGTCATGGTAATTTAATTTGGTGATTCTGACTTACTAGAAAAGTGCAAAGTGCTCTTTCTCCAGAAAGTAATAGTTGTTTGAAGAGATAAAATCACATTTGTTTTAGTTCAGAAGCAAGAATTAACCTAAAGGTGTAACCTTTAGATCTAATACTGCCTATATTCAGGGTCATGCACCACATTTCCTTAGCATAGTTTTTAAATTAAACATGTCCATGCCCACAAATCAGGAGAATATGGGTCCAGTGCTATTTAGAAATATTGTTGATATATTCCAAAGAACAGCAATGAGACTCAAACAGGACCAGGAGCTGGTGTTAGAAGACTTCAGTGCACATCAGATTTCTCTGTTCATACAGGAAAGCAAAGAGCTGATGCAAATTGCAGCAAAATACAGATTAAAGGGGGGGGGATAGATTTGTTCCTTTATTTTCCACTTTTAATGACATTTAAAAGTTCTTATAGATAAGCATTACATTTAAGTTGAAGACACCTACATTAAGAGGGAAGGGCATTTTAAATTAGATAATCTAATTAAATCCTCCACTTGTTGAATAAAAAAGATTGACTAGTCTCTCAGTTGCTGTTTTACAAAGATTAGAGATTAGATTTGACACTAATACGTTACTGATACTTTCATGCTTCCAGACGACTGCCCTCTATAAATAGCCTATGAATATTAAAAACCATGTGTAATGGAAGGAGAGTTAGTTTCAGAGACCAGCTAGGAATCTCCTCACAAGCCAAAGATGAGAGAGAGGATGAAACTTGTCCTGAACCTCAAACCTCCAATGGAGTTGTGCTGCTCAGAACAGGGAAATAAGATGCAGTTTGTGAAGTGTTGCCATATATTGCTGTTCCTGGAAGAGTAAGAAAAGAAGTGGGGAACTGTGAGAAATTTCCAACAATAGTTTTGTTCTTGGTTGGTTTTGTTTTGGGGTTTGGGTGGTTTTTTTCCCCTCATAGTCCCTGCTGATTTATTCTGAGTTTAAGAATGTAATTCTGCATAAAGGCTATATGGCCTATCTGCTATCTAACTCCCAAAATGATACTTGACAACAACTGCATATTAATACTTGACCAAAAATGTGTAGCTTTAAACTGTAACTTGACATTATTAAAAGTCTATGACAAGAAAATGCCCTATAAAAGAGCAGGTTAAAAATGATGATTATCAAGGAACTTTACCACAAAGTTTGGTGGTTTTAGAAAATTGCATCATAAAAGTGTTGAAGACGAGTAAGAACTACATAAAGAATCCAATTAAAGGTATCTTTAATAGGCAGCAAAAACAGATTAGGAGTTTTTAAATATTGGGCTAAATGTAAAAAGTAGATCTATTTATTTAATATGGAAACAGCCAAAATACATTACAATTCTAGTCCACCTGGGCCACCACCCTCAGGAGCAGTAATTCCACAAATGCCAAAGGTGCTGTGCAATACATAGTGTCCTGCCAAGTCTGAAATGCTGGTAGTGAGAGGGTAAAAGCAAAATGCAGCCAAAAAATATGAACTTTGCCTTGTCAGGAGAAAACAAATGTTCATTTATTTAAAATACTGCTCGATTCATTTACTACACAAAACCTGAATGACTTCCGTTATTTGATCAAGGCAGATGTTTGTGTTGGTTTGCATCTATTTATTTTAGAGATCTACTGAATGGTACGAGCACCTTTCTAAAGTTTGTTTGTCTGGAAAACTAGAATTGGCGCCAATGAATATTGAATATTGACAAAGCTGAGGCCCATTATTGACTTCAGATACAACCTCTTTATAGTAGCAGAGCTCTGCAAAAGTGAGATTTCCTTCAGGGTATGTACAAACTGGGACAGGCTTTCATATTAGTTATGGTAAGTATTGTCTGCCTTCTAGTCACCAAAGATGTGCTGTGGCAGAGCACAGTATTGGAAGAAAAGATACTTGTTTCTACTGCATTCAGTAGCAGCTGTATTCTGCATATTCACTGAGTCATCCTTAGAAAAAAGGAACACAGTAGAAAATATCTCAACATAACTTTTACATTGTGTTTTCTTATTATTCAAAGAGGATGTAACAACAAATAGTGACTTCTGAGAGAGGGGGGGGGGAAAAAGCCATACTGAGTACTAAACATGGTTATACCATGGTAAATTCAAAATCCATTTAAGCTTTAACTAAAACCCATGACTGATGCTTCCAAAATTACTTTGATTAAAAGAGGATAGCTATTCAACTACTTGCCAGCAGTCCAACTCCAAGAAGCAATTCAAAGCACTACCCCTCCATAATGAACCCATTACAGCTTCCCATCATACCTCTAGGAATTCTCATAAATCTCTTACAAATTATATCTGCAGAGAAGCTTTGTGTGTGCTTGGAAAGATATTATGTTTAAAAATAGAAGTAAAAAGTAATGTTTCTATGTAGAATTGACAGATTCTTTAGTTAATGGGTAACTTCTAGTTTGGTGTTCGTGCTCCCTGCTGACCTGAATTTTTCCTTGGCTCCTTGATTAATAGTTTGGTTAAATTCATTGAGATTTATACCTTTGTCTGAAATTTTAAAAAAGCCAAACCAAACAAAACCAAATTATTTCTGATCATCTCTCTGAGATTGTTCCAAACCTGCTCATTCTTTCTTCATTCACTTAGATTTGTATGTGAGCTGTGTTAGTTTTATGTATGTGAGGAACATGATGGTGAGTGTTGTATCTGCTGAAGGGAAAGAGGATTGTTTCTTCTGACATTAAACTGGAAACTGATGGAGAATTCCAAATTTGGCTTTAGTATCACCCCTTGGTTAATTCAAACTTAAAAATCTTTTGGTCTCTTTTACTGACCAGCTGAAAGTTCACAGACCATCTCAAGCAAGGTACAATGTTCCCAGTCTGAGCAGATGAACATACACACTACTGTCATCAGATCTTTGTCTGAAGCACAAAGGTTGATGTTGACAGCTTTACTTTAAGCAATAGATGTGTGTATGTGTGCATTTACTGTAAGGCACTAATTTCATTCATTTGCTGAGCACAGTTTAGCAGATAGTTAGCTTTATGGTCCACTGTTCATTACAGTGCTAGCCAAGCCATCCAAGGCTTCAGGCCAAGAGAGGCCAAATACGTTTTCAAACCTTACGAGATACATCAAATCCACCCACTGAGCCAATGTGGAATTCAGGTTCACAACTGCATGAAATAGACTAAATTACTAACCTGAAATATTTTTCTGTCTGCCTACTGCTAATACAAAAGTATGGCAAAAAAAAGAGGTTTCCACAGCTTCATGTCAAAAAAATCTTTTTCTTTGCTTCATCAAAACTGTACATTAATACTTTATTTGCTCAGAAATGTAACATCCTAGCATTATTTTTTCCACATAATATTTATTTTAGTAATAGAGTCCTAAGAAGATAATAAAACACAATGCAAATAGTATGCCTTGAGAAGATTCATCTGAAATTACTGTACGACATTAGAGAGTCAACATAGTCTTTATGAATATAGTTATATTGACAAAAGATCAGCTCAACATAGGGAGGCTTATCTTTCTGGACTCCTTCAGAGGACTACACTCTCCCATAGTACAATTTGGGATTCACAGAACTCAGCCTTTATTCTGAAATGCTGTTTATCAGAGCCTGCCATTACAGAAATCAAGTCTACATTAGAGTTTTAGTTTGCATCAGGAGGTCTGAAGCAAATTTCCCCACTGTCTCAACTTGTTGTGGTTTGCATCATGAAGTGGTTTCAGAGTGCCTGAACTGGATGAAATGAAATTGAAAGATGATCTCTGAGAGTGCATCTAATGCTCTCCATCCATTCCTGGATGTTCAGTCAATGGGACTTAACCAGACCTATTCCAAAATAACCCACCTGGCCCCCAAACGTGGGTGATACAGACATCAGATCCTCCTCTTCTGCTCTAGAGATTAACTCATATTCTGCCACACTATGTACTAATGCAAACATAGGCACAGGAATCCAGATCAAGCATCTTCACTTACACCTCAGTTAAGCTTATAGCACAAGCGTTCTCTACATGTAATCACACCCTCAATGCATCTTCAGTGCCATTGGCATCTCCTCACCACTCTGGCTTTGCTCAGCACCAACACTGTTATGGCTGATGGTGTAGACAGAGTCATTCCTCACACTGTGCCACCACCATGCATGCTGTATTAGAATACTTGATTGAAATAAAAATAAGCTCATACTTTGTTAGACCTATCACTAGAAATAACACGTTTCATAGGCACAAGCACTCTTAGTCATATGAAACTGTCTAATTCCTCCTAGCGAAAAAATATAAACAGATCACTTAAATTTCCATGAATCAGTAATTCTTATTGTTTCAGTGGAAATACTGAATCCATATTTTTCTCATTTGTTTACATATTTGACTGAATCACAATATCAACCGAATTATGTCAGCTGTCATTTCGAAGCAATCCTAGCCTCATATTCCTCCATAATTGTTACACTAAGCATAACTGCCAACTGAATATTGAACTAGACAGGAACAGATTAGGCAAAATAAATTTATTTACTGAAATCACTACTAAGATATTTAGTATTAAAAATGTGGTAATGTATATTAACACTACTCCATTCAAAGTGAAAATGCAACCTATGAATAAAGGTAAAATTGGAGTATTTACTTAATGCTTTATCACAGTAATTTCCCCCCAATAGACATACCTATAGGTTAGTAAGTTTCTCACCAAAAAGTTTCACATCACAATTTCTTCAAAACCATTAAAATCATATATTACATGGCTTGCCTTCAATCATAGCACAGTTCAACATGCCAAGTATTTTGCATTGTCTGTCTTCATCTGCTTTTTTCCTTGCCTTAAGACAGATATAAGAAAGTGAAGAAATTTGCAGGTAGACCACCCACCTCTCAGCATCATCAGCTGATGCTGTTGATAATGAAGACTGTATAAATGCTACATGCATAACAAGCAACCAACAGAACATCTTGCCTTACAAATATATGAACTATGTACAAAAAGACTGTGAGGACGAAATGCTTTATATAAAATAAAGTGAATACTGTGCTAGATAGTAATTATACTAATTCAATTTACCTTTTTCCATGTCTAGTAAGTTGCTTCTATGCAACTATATCTTTCTCTAGACTACATCTTTCTCCAGACGAAAAACCTTTTTTTTAAGTGCTGATATACAGTATTTCCAGCTCTTGAAGGATAGCTAATTAGCATAGGCTTATCAGCCGATGCAGAGGGCTACATTTACATTCTTACAGCTGACTAATTCAGGCTTTCAGACAGGAAAAGCTATACTGAGAAGAATTTTGAAGTTATACACAGTAGTAAAAGCTAGTCAAGACAGCACTAAAAGCTTCCAGTCCAAACATCCTTTTACTAAATACCAGGAAGTGGTACTGTCCTCTACTTGGTCCAACGTGTGGCAGATCAAGAAGGAGGCAGTAGGATCTGAGACAACTACTAGGAATGTATTTGAAATGTTCAATGAAATCAGAAAATTACTTACACTCTCCTCCCAGACAGGGATAGGAAAACGTCAGCAGTACTGCATAGCAAGATTGGTAATACTCATTAAGGGAAAAACCATGCCATTTCCAAAAGATTATCATCACAGTTTATACAGGATGTTCAGGACACCCATCTACAGAGACACAATCTGTGCTCTCAGAACAGGCTATGCCTATATTGTTCCATTTTTCCCTATAAGGAAAGTTTATTATCCAAATATTCTGCTATCTCGGTTTATACAGGTTGAGTTTAGTTAGGAGAATGGACCAACCAGTATCAAACCCACACACATTATTGTGTAATAATCCTTAGTATTCTTACTGTTCTGGAAAATACCAATAGATTTCTTCCTCTAGTTTTATTTTCTATGCAAATTATGGTAAAAGAAGCCCAGGTTCAGATTCCAACAGTGAAGAAACTTCTGAAATTGATCCAGAAACATGGTTTATAGCAATGATTCAGAAACTGTATCATGATCCTATTTCTGGAATCGTAGGAAAGCATTCCTATTGCTATTCCTCCAACTGGTTCCCTGCTTTTATTGGTCACATCCACTCAGCTGCAAAAGAAGCAGCAGCTCTGTTTTAGCCCCAGTTCCTCTGGCAGAAAAAGGAAAGGTACTTTCTGACTCTTTTCTCCATTACTTTGCAAAGTAGACTTGACCACACTCTGAATGACAGGAATTCTGCATGGGAAAGGTGCATTGAATGCTCTGCTTGGTTACTCTTCAGTTTCAACACATGTAAAATGCTATTATATGGACAAAATATTTTTGTGTGGCAGGCAAAAGAAAAAATATACATAAATATTGACTTAACACAAAGCCTTTAAGATCCTTCTATTTTGTTTTATGTATGTATTTTAAGGTCCTGTACTCTTTGCTTACTCTAATTATCATATTTTTGGAGTAAACAACATAATTTACTAAGTTTCTACAACTTAAAAATACTATAGACAGAATCATTCCATGCTCAATTATTTTCTTGATTTTTTTTGGAAAGCAAGTATCTGTGTGTGTGCATATGTTTAGTTTCGTCTTGCAGCTTTGGGGAGAAGGATTAGTTTTCCTGATTTCCACTACCAAATTCATGGTAATTAGACATCTTAGAACCATAATGTTTCTCATTTCTTCCTTAAGCAATGTGTGTTTACATCCCAGAGGATGGATGCAAATGGATCTATAGATCAAACCAGTCAGTTAATATTCAGTCAAGTTACCCTTCCCAGTTCACTGCATGCAGAACAGCATATTCATAAAAACTATCAGACCATTTTATTGACTGGCTGGAAAAAAAAAATATGGAAAATGTGGGGCCATACACTGCTACTGATTTTTAAACACGAAGAGGGTATGTGGGGGCAGTTGGGACAGCTATCATCACGATTCCAGCTAAAACTCAAAAGCTAACCAGAAAACAAGTAGCTTTTCAAAGACCCAGAGACTCCCTGCGTCACAGGTGTAGACAGCATTGCTGGTGGTGAGGACATTGTCTTTTACGAGCTCTAACGGCCACAAATCACAGTTCTACAGCACAACAGAATTAGACAAAAGCCCTTGTGCAAACAAAATTATTTCTCTACATACTTAAGGCACAGTACATTAAAGATTTCACGGTAACACAGTTTTAGGGCTTTTTAGCCGAACTCTTAGACAATGTTCTTATTTTCCCATCAGCCTGAATAATTCTGTTCCCTTTTTGGAGTCCAAGTGCCACATTCCTATCAACTTGGTAAAATGATTAAACCTACTAGTCATCAGTATAGCTGGACTGATTAACAAATGCTCACAGTCTTCTCCATTCTAAAAAAAAAATAAAAAATAACAGCACTACCAGATGAAACTTATTGAAAGCTTATTTGGTGTCACATGTTTTAATGCGTAAAATTTTTAAATGTTTCTCCTTCAAAATTTTATAACTGTTTGAATACAGAGAACATTAATATTTTGGGGTACATTCAGACTAACACTGCATTAACATGTCTGTATTTGAGCAGAAAAGCTTTAAGTTTGTTCTTCACAAAACAGGCAATAATAGTACATATCACAGAATAATAATAGTAAATAAGAATACATAACACTCACTTGTAATGTAAGACCAGCTTCTATTGCGATTTATCATTTATTTCTCAGTAAAGAGCCTGTAAGCATATTCCTCACACTATTCCTCAGAAATTCCTAAATTTCAAAATTATATAAAACCCACTTATACAGCTATAAATATTTCCAAGCTATTTGCAATGCAAATCACTTTATTATTGTCTCCTGTCTTTGACACTGCCCAGACTTTTTAATGATTTTTTTTTTTTGGCTACAGGGTAAAGCACTGGTCCAGCATTACTATTTTCTGTCACTGTTAACATGTCAGAAGTTTTTAGAAACACCTCACTGTCAGCCTTTCTGCCACTGTTATTATTTATCTTCGCTAACCCAGCTTTCAAACCTTCTGAAGTCTACAACAACCTACATGATCCGTATCACAACTTTTTGCACACAAAACCAATTATTCAGTTGACTTCTGTTATAGTTGGCCGTTTACTGATCTTTATGATCATTACTGATACAAGTTACGAATTGGCTATGGACTTGCAGCTTTCACAAAGAACATGCCTCTAGTACTTTTATATGATGTTTTTCAAAAAAACATACTGTATCAGCGAGTTAAATGAGAAGAGAAAAATCTTTAGGCAAAACTAAGGGAGAAATCCCATGCCTGGCAGACTGTTGCTGGAAGGAGCTGCCCACATGCTCAGCCAGCTGAAGGGTTTGAGATAAGATGAGATTCCACAGTTCTGTGAACCAGGTGACATAGCCCTGAAAGTACACACAAATTTTTGGCCCTGTTCTGAATGTTATGTATGGTACATCTTCTACACATGTAATTAAGTCTGCATAGAGTACGAATAGAGTCATCAAATACACATGTTACAAGAATTTTGTAGTGGTATGAGTGATCACATCAGATATAAGGTGACTAATAACCCATCTCCATCACCAAAAATATATCTTTTTTTTCATAGAACTGGGAATTTCTGCAAAGAAACTCAAAAGCTGTTGTCTTTGATATTAAATTATATTGCATAGAAATATGTGAGGCAACAAAATAGTCAAAAAGAAAAGTTATGGCCTACTAAGCAGAGTAGCATGGCATACCTGCCCAAAATATAACCTAATGATAAATGTATGCTAATACGTGCAAGTATACATTTTAACAAGATACTTTCTCCTGTAGGAAAGGCTTTTTGTTTCATTTACTATTTCTATATAAGAAGGTACATGAAAGAACAGCATTACTGAAACACTTAAACTACAGGACAGTATAAAACAGACATTCTGGGTAAGTATATAGTTCAATTAAATTATTAATATAGGAACTAATAGGAAAATTAATGAGTCCATCTATTATTTCTTACAGAGTATGGGTTTTTTTCACACAGCTTAAAGCATATTCTGTACCAGAAAGTAATATTTTTGTTTGCATTCTGTTCTTAATTCACTATCATTGCAGTGTAACATTTAGTTGCTAAGAAATAAAAAACAGTAGTAATCAGCATCATGGTGATAGATATGTTTTATGTATAGAAACATTTCCCAGTAACCCAGTTTCAAACCTTTCATCAGCAATGCACTTTTACAGTAGTTCATAGTGTATTTACATTTTTATGTCATATGAATATTTTAGGATTTCTCTGCAGGTTTTGTAAGAAAGTTGTTTTATTTCTGTAGAGAACTTCTGATCATCTGGTAACTTTAAAAAATTGCTTTAACCTCCCAAGTTTTCAGAAAAGACCAGCCCTTACTTCACTACTTGTTAGCAAAAAGGAGTATACTCCAGTTGTCCTAAGAGTTCATTTGTAGGCCACAAATCTCATCTGACTATAAAATAGGCTAGTATTGCTTGCAAATATTTGAAAGTTTGTGTTTAACATTTATGGAAACGGTTACTATGTACTGCTGATTTCAAAGCTAAAGATGCAGTCTGATCCATGAGACCCCGGGTACCACCGCAATTTGAGTGTGTTGGTCTCTCTCTACTGCACATGCCTCATTCCAAAGTTCTGCCTATTGGCTGCTATTTTTAGCCCTCATTTAGGTCTGTGCTAGATCTACACTTTAGATGTGTGCTTAGCTTAAGAACTGAAAGTTACAAGAGTTAAAAATACTGTTCATACAAATATTTCAGGGTTTTTTGTTTTGCAAAGAGGCTGAAACAGAAAAAAGGCTCTTTCAGTTTCAAATTGTGTTGGAATAAATTTTGTGTACAATCTGAAGATATTTTGAATGTTTAGAAGTTGTTCGAGTTAGTATTCACATGTATTAGTGTAGACAACCAATATAAGAAAACACAAAATAATTACTGGATATGATAAGCACCAGCATAAACTTAACTTGCTTTTAAATGATCAAAGCAGTATTACCCAACTTTCAAAAATGAAATCTGAAATTTCAAAATTAAGTTACTTTGTGCTATGCTTTCACAAAAGAGTAATCACCCTCAAGTTCTCTATAAAAACAGCTTGATTAAAAAATATTTTTCCAGTGCATTAATGTTTCCCATTTCATAAACAATAACCAAGTTAAAAATACCTCCTTTCTAATCCAAACATTTCCACCTTTATCATTATTTTATGTAAATAACTGCTAAATACAGTGAAATACAAGACTAACCAGAGAGCAAGGCAGTGTTCCTACTTGGACTTCAATGTTTACAATGTTCATGAAAGATACATGCTCACTGTGGAACTGCTGGCAAACTAATTTATCCACATAGAGTAGCAGAAATAATATCTTTTTATGAAGCTTGAAGACAAAAAGTAAGAAAATCACTGCTTTTTGTTATAAAGCTGCAGAAGTCTGCCAAGGTTGGCACAAGCAAATTGAGATGAAACAGAGATATTGAAATACAAAACACCAAACTTTGGTATTGCCTTGGCTCTTATAAAGCTAAACCTTGTTCATAATAGCATTACAACTCCTTCCTTTCACACAGTATGTAACTTCTTTATATGACCTCCTCTGATACAGTTTTCCATTTTAATTGCTTTAATCAAGCACAGTCTAGGGATCAAAGCTTAAGAGTCTTTTGGTGGTTCAGCAAATATACTAAACCAAATCACACTTTTTAACATTTGCAGAATTTCAGGACAGATTTCCTGAGCAGAACAAAGGTACTAGGAATTTCACAGCTTCTAGATAGTTGCAGATAGCAATGTAATGTTCAAATTCAATACTTTTCCTGAACACTAGGTGTCCTGGAGGCCAAAGAAGCTAATAAAAGACAGCAAAGTGGAGAGAAGGGGAAAGTGAAAAAAACTGTTTATTCATCCTGTGTCACTGTAGGTGAAAATATAATTTTAAATGTTGCAATTAGTTGTCAAGAAATTCCTTGTTAATTTCATCTACTAAAAATAAAGTTCATCAGGCAAGAAAATCTCTGAATTTGAAAATTTATGGTAGACTTCTACTTTCAATTAATGGTCACTTATAAAGTGAACACATTTTACAAAGTTGATTTTAGAGCATACTATTCAAAGCATTTGATTAAGTTCTTAATAAATGCTCAAAAACTTGTAGAGATATCCACTAATGATGATTCTTGCCAGCCCAAGTGCTCTGCTAGATACATCCCTGTATGGCCAGTCCGATTCCTTGGCCAGTAGAGGCCAATTCAGTCTTATTTCCTACGAAAAATCAATGGAATGCTGACAATAAAGTTACAACTTGCACACACACTTTGTGCCTCTTTCAGTACCATTTTCATTGCTGAAAGAATTAATATGTTGTGGTTTTGAATCAATGTGTAATTAATTCAGCTGCTTAATCATTACATCAATGTACAATTAATTCAGTAGCTTAATCATTCCTTACTCTCCACCAGTCAGAGTTCAGGCCCTCATCTCACAATTTTTGTACTTGTTCAGTTTTAAACATGCCAGATATTGGCTTTGCTAAGATTATTTTCATATATTTAGGTTAAATACCAGCATATGTATTTCAAATTAAGAATCATTAAGCTGTCCCGTAACTTTGCAAGCTACTTAAATGAAAGAGATTCTCTGTTGCAAAGAGATTACAATGTAACATATAGATACAACAGAATAGGTAAGAAAGCAAAAGGTGAAAGTTGTTTAAAACAGAACAATTAACAAGAGTCATATAAAGTCCTTCTCAGCAACTATTACATGTGTAAGCAAAGACTGAAGTAACTCAAGAGGGAAAGACAAGATACCATAAACATGGTGGTCAAAAGCTAGGAAGCAGGGAATGACAAAGGAAGCCAAGGCAAGAACTGGAAAGTTGCTTCACATATCTTTCTTCATACTGCACATAAGTCAACAAATAAATAGAAAAAAAAAATTTAAAAAGAGCCTCACTGGAAAATACAGGCTTTCTTTCATTGACTTTTTTTTTCATTTTGGGGGGATTCATTTAGCACTGATAGCACCAAGCCATTCTAGAACACAGACTGTCCTGAATTAGCAGCTTTACATTCCAAGGTCATTTAACTCTACATTGCTCATTAAAGCAATTAAATCCAGAATACAATAGGAAATTTGGTTGTATTTCCCTTTTGTCTATTGTCTCCTCAGCTTAAAAATCAGTGGAAGAAATAATTTTTAAAAGAGATTTTTTTTTATATGGGATAATGTCTACAGTAATCACAGAGATTGCTAGTAGCAACAATACAGACTGTA
Organism: Elanus axillaris; assembly: GCA_026212715.1. NCBI lineage: Eukaryota > Metazoa > Chordata > Aves > Accipitriformes > Accipitridae > Elanus > Elanus axillaris. The sequence continues at coordinate 7,632,421 of JANZLQ010000065.1, forward strand.
AAAAGATTATATACTTCATTGTTAGTGCTTACTTTCATAAAGTACCACATAACAGTCAATTTGGTATCACAACCAAGCATCCTAATTTTAGTGACTTTCCAACTCAACATACTCAGAAAGAATACCTGACGTCAGGAACTGTGTTTAAGAGCACAGCTACAGAAGGCTGTACAGAATATTTAGATGTCAGTGTGTGAAAAAAGTAGTCATGCTGTAGAGGAACAGGCCTGGGGCATTCATGTCTCTGAATCACTGCCAGGATCAGCAGATCGTCACTGTTAGGAGGATGCCACTCTTTCTGCACAGCCCTCAACTATCATTTGAGATAACTGTAAGAAGGGCAAGACAGTACAATAAAAACAATGGATTAAAAGAAGACAAGAATGAAATGCAGTTATTGGACTCAAAGAATGGGGTACCTGTATTTTGTGAAAGAATTTTGCCATGCATTTTTTGATCAACTTTTAATTGCCTCGGATTGTTTGCTCTTATAGCACACAGAGGATTTATTACATATTAAAGACATCACTCTACAATAGCATAAAGTAACCAAAAAGACAAAACTGTTTAATGGCCAGGGATGGGAAGGTTATTTAAATCCTAACTGTATCAGAGGCTGAGCTGAAAAAGCTATTGTCACTTTAAGTAGTGGAGTGTTTGAATTGCCCTGCAGGGCTGGAAGCGTTATAAGGAGCAGCTGGGGCAGGGGGGTTCTGGGTTTTTTTTTAATTATTGTTAAATCTTAATGTAAGATTACATAGTTTTCCAGAGCCAAGGCACTGAAGATTTCTTTTAATGAAATGCTACTGAAAGCCCGTTGTAATTAGACTGGTTTGCACATTAGAGCATATAATAAATTCTTACCTTTAGCTAAGCACACAAGCTTATTTACCTGAATGAGGCAAAACTTGGCTTAAAACTGAGAACCTTAATAAACCTAACAATAGATTCTGCTGTTCTATCAATTGCACATGTATGATTACTATCCACATGAATCAAATTAAGCATCAGATAGCATGAAACTACATTCAGGATTAATATTAAAAAATCCAGACAGGTACAACATACAAAGTTTTTAAAATATTTTTTTTTGTATAATACGAATTTGCAATTTCTGATAATGCCAACACAATGCTTATCTGAACTAAACAGAAGGACAGTGTGTGTCTATCTAAGGAGCTATAAATCTAATGAATTGTAGGATGATAATATTACTGGGAAAGTCAATCAATAGCAACATCACTGTGAATGAAATTTTATGTTTGTTTAGGAACAATTTACATGCTGATTTTTTTTAAGGCAATAAACTTAATGTAATGATATTGATTTCTTACATATTTTCTCCTACCAATACAAAACTAATTAACACATAAGCTTCTTAACCTAGTAGCTGCTCTTACTCAAAGTTTACCTATTGTTTAAGTACCAAGAAAAATCCTTTTGGTTTTATTGAAGTTCTCTTACCTGAAAAGTATAAAACCGGGTCCCATTAGGAGGATGCACTTTAGGAG
>JANZLQ010000065.1:7634031-7677765 GCA_026212715.1 Elanus axillaris
GGTCCCATTAGGAGGATGCACTTTAGGAGAGGCAGAGACAGTGTTCATATCCAAGAATATCATTTCTGGTCACACACACAATACAATCCACAGAGAGCTACGGATGCAGAGTAGAGTGCTAAGCTCGGAGATAAATCCTTTCATACATTTAGGGAGGCAATCGTACAAAATGCAGTCTGCCCCATCCGTTCAGACGTATAGTGGCAGCGCTTTGAATTCCCCACTCCTACATCTGTGAGCTAAACTGTAAGGTTGTCACTCCCTGACCAATAGCTCAGCTAGCCCTTCAAAATATGCACAATGAATAAAAATTAGAAATGCCGAAGAAAGGAGAGCTAGAACCTACAGTACATGGAGCTTGTGCAGAATCTGGCAATGCTTTGGACCTGCCCATCTGTTCTCAGTGATAATCACCTCCCTCCACCCCAGCCTTGCAAAGTGATTATGCTAAGCATCCCAGTTAACCAATAACACACAGTTTCATTTCAAGCAAGCATGCACAGTGAAAAACAGAGGACCTCTTCTGACTAACCTGAAGCATGCCTCGTGTTCAGTTTATAGCTGTATTTGATAACAATGATAATTTTATCATTTCAGTTGCTGACAGCTATGTTAACACACACCAACTTGCTTTAAATAACATGAAGGTGGGGTTTTTTTTGTTTTGACTGTCTTGTCTAGATAAAAGAAACAGTGTATTACTCTCCAAATTCATATTTTTTATATTCCTTATTTTTTTTGTGTGCTACTACAGACTGCAAATAGTGGGAAATAAATATTTGTGAGACTGTTTAGAGAGCTACAGTCGGTTTAAATATAATACACATTATAAGCCTCTCTTTTCTCATTCTTTCCCTAATTCTTTTTTCTCATCTTCAGTCTTAATCTCTCTTTAGGAAAGGTTTACCTAACATTACTAAGTATCAGGTTGAAATTTTATTCTGAACCTTACTGTCCTTCACAAAGCTATAGACCTAAGGCTTAGCTCATTAGCTATACACAATATCTTTTTAAAAAGTTATTTTTTTAAGGTCAATAACACTTGTGAACACCTGCACTGAACATCCAAAAAGCATTCATTGCTTTTTTTCTTCACACGCATATCATTTGAACTACATGAAGACATTAGGGAAAGTAATATTCAAAGAACTTGACACCTTTTAGCAACAATAAATAAGTGTTCCATTTACAAAAATTCAAAAGTAGTGTTTCAGTAAAGGGTAAAAAATGTAAAGTGGTTCGAAAGCTAACTTTACATGTTCTGTCAAGCACTTTGTATTTTATTCATAAGGTTTAAAAGAGAGACAGAGAAACCACTTAAGAAATGGTACTTTCAAAATGAAACTTGTCAAAAATCTAAAAGCCTGGTGAGTTGTCAGGCTGCCTCCATTTTTTATTCTGTTTTGTCTTAATGCTTTTAGAAACTGAAGATAATACAGCTAAAGTAAAATGCCTACAAAAGGAGTTGGGATAGATGCAGAGAAGTCTATCTCTTTAAATGTGTATGCAAGTGTGGTGCATACCACAGTGATCGTATTTTGTAAGCCAAAGGGAAAACATCGTCTCAGATCCCAGTCCTGTCTAACAATTTCATATGATTAGCATGATATTCTTCTATAACATTTACTGAATCAAAGCAAAACTACTGTCTGGAACATTTTCTTGAGACCTAGACTTCAGATTACAGATTTTTCTCCCCTCTTTGAGTTCTCTTCCAGAAGACCTAGATGGTGGTATTAGCAAAGGGACCCCTCAGCTCATCAAAGGAAAGATACCAGATTGTTGGTAATCTGAATATACAACCTTTTATTCTGAGCTGATACTTCATTCTTTATAATCTACCTACAAAACATGTGCTATCTCCCCACAGGGCAATGAATAAAGTTTCTTTTATGGACACTTAAGATAGTTTGCCCTGAAAGAAGACAGAAATTTACCTTTTAGTCTCCTCACCAAATGCATAATTTGAAGAATTCATGTGTAAAATCCCACGTACATTTCTCCAATAGATAATTACTTGCACTGCTAAATAACTGTACCTATTATCTTGAACTTCCCTTGCTTCAATTTTCACAATATTTTAACCCTTATTTCTACCAGAAATATAGGAAAATAAGTTCATCTTTCCATATTGGCATTTGCTAAACCTTAAGCTAGTTCATTCCTAAAAAAATGTTGTCAACATCTTTAAGAAATGGTCTATACCAAAGTTAAATATAACTGCTCTAGTGACAGTCTCAATAATGCCTTCCATGATCAGAACACCACTGACGTATTTGGACTTGCTAGTTCCCTATTTGTGCCTCAGGTACTGCACATCTAGTTGCAGCCTTCCACTGGGAGCTCTTACTGGGATCACTGTCCACCATGACTTATTATTGCCCGTTATTTTGAAAAAATGACTGTTTTTCAAAATACTGCTCCCAACCTTTTATCTCTTGTTTTGGCTTTCCTACTTAAGTAAAGGAATTTGCACTTAAAAAACCCACCACCACCAACAGTAACAAAAAAACCCCCAACAACTCCCTTCCCCCCCCATTTAAGTTTGAACAAACACATCCCCCTAGCTAATCAGTATAGATCTGGAGAGAAGGCATGGCATTAGAACTGTTGTTCTATCTCTCCACTAACTTTTACCTCATGTAAAAATGCCCCTGGTAATGCCTGTAAATTTTCTTTTAGCTCACTGCAGAACAGGCCAACACTATGTTCTGGCAGGACCCTCCTGGAATCAGAACATAATTTCAATGTAACACTTAAATGGCTGGAAAACATTTGTGTAAAACAGTGTTTTTCCAAAAAACATGAAAGCAGCCTTCTCTCAGGAATCAGTCAGAGTATAGGTAAATTCAGTAAAGTATGAACTGATGTGTGGCAGAATGCATGTTCACAATTACAGAGAGAGACAGTCGCATTTCAGAAAAGCCAGCAGCCCAAAAGCTGGCATTCAGCAATCTCCTCGGAACAAGGAGCTGAAACCAGGTCTCCCATGTCTAATTGAATGCCACAACCACTAAGCTGGGTATCAAGGAACATGGTCTGAAAGCAAGCAGAAAGTGGAACAGAATAAAAGAAACTGAACAGACCCAACAGGACAAACAGAGAAGCAGACCTACAGAGCATGACTACAGCTCAGTGGTGGAAGCGCTCAAAAAGGATGTAATACCAATTCAAATACTTGCTTCAGTGAGTCTTCCAATGAATGATTTAATTATCCCATGAAGTGAAAGAGTTGTAGTGGAGGGAAAAAAAGTCTTTATGAAAAGAAAATAAATCCCACATGTTTAGAAGTATGAGATGTGGCAATGCTCCGGAGATGGCTTTAATTCCAATTACTTTTGAATGTATGAGTTACCAAGCTCTGAATCTGTATTATGTGTGTTATATTGACTTTTCATTTTAAATAGATAACCCTCTCCAAAACTTTGAGTGTGGTATAATTTTTGAAAAATCTCATGGTTTTTTTGATGTGTAGCCTACTATTTTTATAGAAGATAAAAAATGTATATATATGTTGATATATGTAGATATGTAGATATAAATATATATGTATTAAAACCCCAGTAAGTTACACATCAAAAAGCAGGAAAAAACCCCCATATATCATACCATTATATGAAGTACTTTGAGTTCAGAGACACTAATGCAAAAACTTGTATCTCTGACTGCAGAGACAAGATGCTCTTCTTTAAATTGACAAGCACACTTAGCTTTTTAATATGCTAGTGCTTGTGTGATAAAGTTTCTCTTCAGAATATGTAGTGCAATAGAAAAGCAGATGTTTTGAGTTAAGATTTAAATCACCAGCTCTTATTAAATTAGGTGTGTAATTATCCAGAAACACGGACTTTATATCACATGCTGTTCTCATTTCTGTCTCTGTCAGGGAAAACCATGTTAAAGAAACACGCTTTCTTCTAGGAGCAGTGAGTGTGTGATTTTCAGAACATTAGAGAGCTTTCACATTAAACCCAGACCACATCACTTTTATTTTTATCACTTACTAAGCTTCCAAAATCCACCATACTGTACTTGAATTGATGTTTCTTTCATATCTGCTGTTGTAGACATCAATATAGAGGGAGTATCATACGATACATTACTCATCTGTCTAAAATTCCTTGAATTTGCTTTAAACTGAAAACTGATGATGTTTGAAGAGTTCTGATTTCCAACTATTAATGGCTGAAATGATGTTAAACCTTTACCACAGTTCAGAAAAAAAGACATTTGAATTGCATATCAAATTGCAATGAATATCTTCATAAAGTCACACATCACATCCAACTGTTCTCCATATCCAAATTAATTTACAATTCATTTTAGCTCATTTAATTAAGTTCTACACCAGAAGTGTTTCCATTTTTATTCCATCAAAAAAAGCAACACAAAACCATATTATCTGGCTAATGAATATACTTTAAAGAATGTATAAAACTAATACATACCAAGTTTCAGAAACTAACCTTTCCCAGCTGGTGTAGCTCCCAGAAAGCAAAGTGGGAGGGAGAATTAAGGAAAATGAAACATAGTACAAGGAAGTTTTGCTCCCTTTCAGCCTTCTGGTATAAACAGAAAATCCTTTTAAAATGGAAGACTTGTAGAAAAAGATCAGCTTATCTTATTGATAAGTAAAGCCTGTTATTCATTCTGTTTCTGTAATTAAGAGCTGATTATCAACACTTTCCATCATTGTTCTTTATTGCTTCGTATCTTGAATATACAAATACCAATGCTTGTACAGGGAATCATGTCTTACAAGAGTAAGTGCTGATACCAAGTCAGTATGCACTTATAAGCCCTATTTTAACCTCAAACATAAGCATTTGTGTAACCTATGAAGGCAAGCACATGGCAGAACAAAAGTCTTCTGATAGCTGTATAAACTGTATGTCAGCAACGGTAAAGGATAAAACATGTCCCAACAGGTGTATTCTGTACAATGGCTTCCCTTTCAACCACAAGACCAATGACTGAAGCTTTCAGAGGAAATACGGATATGAATGTAATTCCTTTTTGAAGTAGCCGTGCTTTTTTGTATATACTGGGACATTTTACCAAGTATTTAATTATTTTGAAAAAAACAGAGTCAACGTCGACTAATCAACTTCAAACTTTCATAACCATTTCTCTTTTAAATGGCAAACTTCAGAATTTATTTTTCTAATGCTAACATCTCTATGCTACAAAAGGTCAATAAAATTAAAATCACTGATTCAACATCTAAGTGAGTTTATGAATACAGGAACTAATCCAGAATATATTTTCTACAACCTATCAAGTATGCAGTCCATAATCAACAATCATCAAATGCAACCACAACACAAATAAGTCCAAAAGACACAATGTTTCATTTTGCAATTTTTTTTTTGCTTGATCAGAAGCAAAATTTCCCTTCCTTTTGTACATTCTGGACGGGCAGTTGTTGACCACAGCTAGGACTCTTCTGCAGCAGTGGCCTACAAGATTCTGGTCATCAGAGGTGTGAGAAATTAATTCTCACACTCCCAAGACTTACTGATTAAATAGTTCTATATCTGACTCCCTTTCTGCATGGTTCAACAAAGCTGGGATGAAATATCCAAAGTATCATTCTGTTTTCATTGAAATACTTCACCTTCTCAGCACTGGATCTATGTTTCCTCTATGTAACTTGACCATTAGTAAACCAGTACTGTACACAGAAGCTTATTAGGCAACTGAAATGAACCTCATAGAAACACTGTTTTTATCTATTTTTAAGTTCTCTATTGATGACAGTGACTCACAGTGAATCTAAAAAAGAAACTGAATGAAAACATAATGCTTTCATATAGAGAAGTGTTCTGGACATTGAGCATAACATGGAAGTTAAAGGAGGAAAGGATGGCAGAGTTGCGAGAATGTGTAATGAAACAGAACAAAAAAGAATTGAGGGAAGACTTCTCTCTGTTCCTCTAACTTGTATCTTACCTGACTTGAAAAGATACATACTTCTGTTTTCTCTACAACTCTTGGGCTTCAACTGCCAAAAGCACAGATACTAAACTATATTTAGTACACAACCTGTGTCCTCTGCCATTCACTTTTGATGCCAGGAGTGACTGCATTTCTGTTTTGTGGAATAACTATATACTTCATGAAAAAGTCTAGAGGCTCTTGGGAATTAAAGGCACTTTTTAATGTAGAACCATATCAGTGACTGCATTTGTAAGTATTTTTAATAAAATTCCAGCCAAATCTAACATTAACTCTTGATGAATCAAGACCAAAACCTCCAAAATAATGTGATCCCAGATGGTAGCAAAGAAATAATGAAAACAGTCAGCTTGTTATTTCACCCTGCATTATATCACTTAGGTATCACTTTCCTTATTTACATCCTTTGAAGTTGTTTATATTGTAACATTATACACAGTGGTATCAGTGTACTTGGCAAAATAAAAGTCACTTCTTACCAGTAAATGTAGAATCTAAATCACGTAAATTACTGCAAAGGATCACAGTACATTAAGGATGAGAGAAATTATGAAAGAACGTAAGAGATTATTATCATTGATAATACATTACCTAAGTATCATCCTCAGCAGAGAAGCTTTTTCTTTTTAAGTGAACATCTTACATTATGTGCCTCATCATGAGGTTAAAAATAGAGTAAGGGCCTATGATGGAAAACAAAAGAAGATACAAATTTGAGATAATGTGTTCAAGCGCTACAACTTAGCACAGCTCACTATGAATAGATATCCTCTTCAACCTGCCTCTCCTTCTTCAAAAAGTATTTTTTCTTCCTAATGGTACTATTTTATTCATTTTCATTCTATTAATTTATTTTATACTGATTCTGCAGTCCTTACATACACTGAGAAGTATTCTGTTCCACAAGTAGTAAACTACTAATGAAAATGAGCAGCAGAATTATATCTAGAAGATAAAAGCTCTCAGGAAAGCTTGTGCCAAGGCAATTGTCTCTGTCATTTATTTCTATTTCTGCTCCATCTGGAAAATATCTTTTGTTTTAATGAGTGATGTAAGTTGCTAAACTGGTCCTTTGAGTAAGAACCTAAAGAACTGAATCAAAAGCTAAAATTCACAACTGATTAGTCACATATTTTACATGGGAACTGGGAATACTCACTTGAGTAAGGATTGTGGATATGAGTAGGCCTTTGAAAAATAGTCTGCTTGTTTTCTTTCTTGACTAAAATTTCATAGTTTTTCCATAGTGTCAGTGAACATATTTCCAAAGTAAATGAACATAAACTGGAGAAACATGAATAACCAGAATAAAACCATAAAACTGCATAATCATGCCTTCTTTCACATTGTGCAAGAATTGAAATATTACTGATATTCTAATAAAACTCCCAGAAGTAGAGTTACCCTAATAGCTTTTCAGTCCTGAAGCAACAATTCTGAGTGGGATTACAACCCTCGGAATTGGAATCTGCTAAAGGACTGTTAAAGGGAACAATATTTACAGTCATACTTGCAAAAGCAGTAATTAATTTGGTTGTTTAATTGAAGACATCTTTCATCTAATTTTCAAGGATGCTCAGTCTTTGAATAGCCTCTCTAAGTCGCTTCAGCCCTGCTGATGCTGTTATATGCCATTTTGAGCACCAGGTCTCCCAGTTGTACACATAACAGGACAGGTACTTGGAGTGACTGAGCTAGTTTGAAAATGTCAGACCAGTTGCTCCAGCTCTATTCACAAAATGTTGTCTTCTACAGATGATGCAAAATTCCCATTTATAGCTAAAGACAAGCCACCAAACCTTATAACTTTTTTTTTCTTTAAATACATACCACAAATCAGTAATAACATATTAGCTTGAATTCCAAGACTTTGCTATAGTGCACATCTCTTCACTGTCACACATACAGCCTTCCAAAGATAAGTGGTCATGGTAGAAAGCAGAAACAGTGTCTCTTCTAAAAATGTATCCTATTTCTTCTGCACTTGTCCTTAACCTCTGGATGCCATTTTCCCTTTCAAAAGTGCAGTGGGAGTGTTTGTGCACTGATGCTGTCTAAAATCATCTTTCCGACACAGAAAATACACGGGATTGTAAAACAAAACAGTCAATACTGTCCTGAGGGCAAATGGCTGTTCCAGCTCTTGACTCAGCAGACTTTCATTTCCCCTTACAAGGGGAACTATCCAGCAACTATTAAATAGAACCTATTAAATAGAAGCAAATGTTGCACTTTTCTGGGAAGAAAATTATGATATACAAATGCAGTTGAAAGATACTTTTCCAGTGCTGGGAAATGTGAATTCAAATAAAAGTAATTTTTTTTTTTAATTTCTTTTGTAATTCAGACTTGGGCAATCATAGAATATGCTGTGCTGGTTAATGCAGATTTAATGTTTACTGTCAATTACCCTATTTATCTTTTGGAAAATTCTGAAAGAAAAGTTAAAAGTCAAGAATATAAAAGCAACATTTTCCTAACTTTGGGGCTGAATAGCTTCAAAACATGCTAAATCCCCCAAAAAGGACTTTCTATGTCTTAATCTTCACAATAGCCACCTTTATTCTTTATTAAACACGTTTCAAAATAAAAAGTAGGATAGGATATTAAGTAAGTAAGACAGTATTTATAAGACATCGGAAAAATAAAATGGTTTTTATTTCCTTTCTGCATTCAGTCTGGATGACATAAAAAGGGAAAAAAAAATCCCCTTCAATATTCATCATGTAAGTGACTAAGCAGCATTATTCACGATTTATCTTGCCATGCATCTAAAAAAGTGCCATAAACTTATAAACAGTGTAATATATATGTTCTTAACATTCTTATGTCTTAATCTACATCTCCAGCTAGAAGATTGAGATGAAGGTGGATCAATGATTAACAACTGTGTATACCAATATTGACTGAAGAAAGAACTGTCGTTATTAAAGATCATGATCTAGAAACGTACGCTTGGACTGGATGGTCAGGAAAAATAGCTACTTGACAAAAGCATACAAATGTAGTCAAACCTAAATTAAACACTGTGATACTGACACAGTATTGCTCTCATCTTTAAACAACATCTTGTCCCTTCTGCATGGTAGCAGATGACTACTGCCTGATGTTCTGCACTCACAGCTCATTTTGAAAATGCTGAAAGCTTAGTGGTAAGTCTATAAAGATGTTAGATCAAAAGAAGAGCATTATTCATGGACAGAGAGCCTCAGGTGGAGTGATACCAGGTGGGAAGCGGAGAATTCCGTGGCTGCTATTGAGCAAGGACTACATCCCCACATTGACAGCTCCTTGCCGATATAGATAAGGTAGCTTTCCCATTTCTTTCTTTCAAGGAAGCAATGGCAGGAACGAACACCAGCGTCTTCTGGTGGGCTTTATTTACAGCATAAGCACCAGCGTCTCTGTCTGTTACCACAGGCTCCTGTTAAAGTCAATAAAGACAGGCACTTTCAAGGGGCACTGCTTCTGACCTATTTTAGATGTCTATTTTAGTTTGAGATGAATCACACCACAGAGGTGGGAGGCAGTAAAGACAGAAATGCCTACACTGTAGCTGTCTGAAGTTAGGTGCAGTGAATGTTAAACAAATCATCAAAATATGACAAGAAAATATTATAATCAGGGACAAAAAAAACCACCACTGATTTAAGTACACCTGAGGGAAATTTAGTATTAGAAATAACTATTCCCACAACTATGTGAAACAAAAACAAAACCACACAAACCTGAAAATGGCTTTTCATACTTTCCTAAAACAAATTATGTGAAAACCAACATCCACAGCAACAAATTCACAGTCACATCCAGATTTAGACTGCTGTTATAATCACACGTAAGATTAACATCCCAGACTAAGGTACAGAACATTATGGCGCATGGTAAAATTAACTGCAAAATTACTCACGTTTTATAAAAGGAGATATGTGACACAAATAAATTAAATCACATCGACAAGGTTAAATAACATAGCAACTTCAGGCCAGACAGTTCCTAATTATTAGTACTATATCTGTGCTTATTTCATGTTCACTGCAGCATAAAAATGTCTCTTATGTACATTAAATGGATACAACACACATTTATGATGATTCAAAGCTCAGAATTTTGTTTAGAATTTCATATAGTATCAAGCAGCTTTAAATTTTGTTGTGTCAAGTAGTGGTAATGTTAATTAATATGTTCTTAAGGTGGCATAGGAAATCCTTGAAAATTGTGGAGCACCAGATATACAATGAACTTAAGATGTATATAAAATGTATGCACCTATGGCTTACAGAATAGTAAAATCAGAGTATTTGTATTGTAGAAAATTTTCCTAATTGAAGTGCATCAGGAATAATTTTCACATGGAAAAAAAAATGGCATAAGCCAACCCCAGATTTAACCTGCATTATCCATATAAAAGTTTAGTCCTTTCATGAGTCAGATGTAGTACATATCCTCAGCAGTACCTTATGGGAATGACACCCATAGAAAAATCATACACAGAATACCATTTGTTTGATTTCAGCAGTTTGAAATTTTTTCATCTTTCAACTTCACCTACTGGCCTCTACTCCATTAAGAAAATAAATAGATACATTTGGTGTAGCTCCTCTATAGCAGTTACATTTTACATAAATAGGTCCTGGTTTATTTCTCTTTTAACCAATCAGTGCTAATCCTGACAGCCTCTCTTCACTTAAAAATTTCCTTATTACCCCTAATCATTTTCACTATCTCTCTCTACATCTCCAGATAGCAGGTTACCATGACTGAATACATCTTGCTCCTTCTCTGCACATCCAGATGGAAATCAGAAGGAAACATTTTATCTTACTCCTACTTCCGTTCATTTACCAAGACTCCAAACCTTCTAGCTGGTGTATGGAAAATGGCACTGAAATTGCAGTTAACTGTGGTTTGCTAAGATTGAACAACATTACATCTCAGAATAAACAGGTGGCATATGAACCAATTTAGACAAGCATAAACACAAACTGTAACTCAAAGCTTTCAGACACTGACCAAGAAAGATTTCACTAAATGGCAGAACAGTTTTCTACATTTGCACTCTCTGTTTAACTGAAAAAACTAAGATGACCATGGACATGATTTGACAGACAAGCAAGATAGAACAGTTGGGAAAATAAAACACAGATGAGTCAACAATTTAAATAAAACTTGTGATTTTATTTTTTAAAAATTTCAAATGACTCATTCATGATTATCTCCCCATAATTTTCCATTACATACACTCCGCCTCGTAATATCTGAACAGATGAATTTGGTTTCTGTTCAAGCTAAACAAGGTATTTTATTGCTTCATATACCTTTGAACTGTTCACATATTAAATTAACCAGTGAACTCTTAATTTGCTTTACAAGAACCTTTAAAAACTCTTCCTAATTTCTGCAATTTCATTTTTGCAGTTAATGAATCTAAAAGGTAAAATGGTAAAATATTTGAGAACAAAATGTCCGTTGTGGAATGCTGAATCCACTAGTTAAATTAAAAATGGCATGTTATATCAAGCACCATGGCTAAAAATCATGCCTTTCTATGAGAGCTAAAAATAAGCTTTTACTTTTACCAATAACTTTCAACAAGCACAAATCTGTTTCGTGGATACCCTTTTACAGACTCTTTTTCAGCTCTGTTGTTTCCAGTTTCAGTTTAGACAAAGGTCATCCTCCTAAGCAATCCCATCCCAAACACTCACTCTTACTGCCCGTCTCTGGAGTTGCTAATCTGAGTCGCTGAAGACATTAAGGGGGCAAGAAAGAGGCAGGCATAACCTGTCAAAGCTAAAACAGAAGAGGTAGCAGAGTTGGCATGGAGGCTGTGACACCATTAGAGGGGAAAGGAAAGCTGTATTTATAGGAGTAAACTAAATGTGCTTGGGAAAGTTCCCAGTCCTTGTGGCCAACTGGCACAGAAGACTACACCAATGTGCTAGTCAACACTGAAGTGTCCAAAGAGGCTGCATGCAAACTGCTTATTGGGAACGGTCCCCGCAACAGTCCTATTCCCACACTACACTAGGAATTGCCTGGAATAAGTGTAGATTAGTGTGAATGAAAAGTGTGCCAGGGTCTGGGCCAACAGATTAATACTACAGATGATTGTGTTCAACCACCTAGGAACACTTCCCAGTACTGCTTGATTTACTAGCATATAAACATGCCAAGCCTTTCCAGAAGGTTTAAAGTTATAGCACATAATAAAAGAACTCATGCATTTCCAGTCTTGCTGTTGAAAATAATTTGGTGTTTAGATTCATATTTAAAGATAGGATATAAATTATTAATATTAATGAACTATTTCTAAAATTCAATGAAGATAAACCATACTGGATGCAGTGCAGTAGTTGCATTTTTGACTGAAGAACACAACATTGTAATTGGGGGAGAATGCACATTGTAACTACATAGATGATGGATACCTTTAATTCATTTCACTCAGTTATCCCTAGTTGTTGATGTAAAACAGCATGGGCTCTGCCTGTACTGTCTATAGAAGATCACTGATTCCTGGCAGCTGTGCTGCCAAATCTTCAAGGCTCTTTATATGCAACTCATCTAGAACAAACTTGGCAGAAGTTATATTATCTAGACATATTGCAATCATATCTCCTGAACACAGAGTGCACGTAGTCTGAAATAAAGCCTGAGAGAATGGGGAGTTGTCAGCTGTCAAAACTTTACTATTTTTTATATGCTTATCCAGGTAGAGTATTTGGAAGACTCTCCACAGTTGTTAATGAAACAGCATATGAAAGGTGACTCAAGATTCAGGCCTGAGTTTACCACAAGCAGCAAACAAGGAGAAACACACACAGAGATCTCAAATGAAAGGACAAAGCACATAATGTGTACAGCACAGTTAAAGAACACATGAGAAACATAACAAAAATACTAAAAATCCAAAGGGACAAAACCCAACAGACAGGCAGGAGAAAAAAACAAACCACAACAATACAAAGCAAGTTACATGGGAGCTTTCAAGAGCATAAAAATATTTTGTATTTCAAGGAAATACTTAGAAACTAATATATCCTACTAATCTTCAGAAATGAGAAGATAAAGCAGGAAAGGATACAAATTAAAAAGTTAATAGAACATTTTTTCCTGTTAAAGGGAAACGCTGTTTGCAAAGAACCCACAAGAAAAGCCAAATAGAAAAAGATAAAAAAAAATCACTGCACAAGGTTTACGTGTATCTTGTAATCAGATGTCAGAACTCAGGTGAATACAGTTAATTATTCAGAAATAGCATTGGCGAAAGGAAGTATATATCTTAAAAGATTCTTGAAGTTAGATGCAAGTTTCAGTCCTAGAATAAGAGAACAGTAGTTCAGTGTAGAAAAATAACTGATCTTGGAGAATGTTCCACTTCTGTAATGTAATTTACTCATAATTTATACAACAGTATGCATGGTCTAGCCAAGAGGGATCATGTCATGAACAGACATTCCTAGAAGAGCATTAATTTTAGCAATATTAAAAGAGGATGACATAAACTGTTGAAACATGAGAAGAACATGCTAAAAATGAAAAAGGAAAAAAAAAGTTGAAAACTCTTGCACGATAATTGCAAAAGGTACTAAAGAAATGGCTGGAAAATGTGCCAGTGGAAGACAACATTTGGATCATGTAATAGCCAAGAGAAAGGGCAGCATCGCAGATTTTTTGGCTGGTGGTGGTGGTGGTTTGTTTTATTTTTAAGGATTTGGGCTCTGTTTTAAAACATTTGACCTTACTCTTAAGGAATGAGAGTTTTCTTGAAATACAGGGGTAGAATTACTAGATGTGATCAAAACTTTTCACATCTTTTCTCAGGCTTATTCAGGGCTTCCTTTGACAACTATTAATTCTTTTTGAGTATGTTTAGCTCAAGAAATAGCACTTTTTGCAACATCCTGGACAGTAGAAATAGCCCTGAGGAACCAAAAATCTATCTCAATCCTTGGGAGATACTTGCAGAAGGAAACAAATGTACATATGAACCACAATGTAATGTCTGGATTCCAAGTTTTGCTATCCTCTTCCATAAAAGATAAAATATAGAATCATAGAATCACTTAGGGTGAAAAAGACTCTTAAGATCATTGAGTCCAACCATTAACCTAACACTGCCAAGTCCACCACCAAACCATGTCCCTAAGGGCCACATCATACACATCTTTTAAATGTCTCCAGGGATGGTGACTAAACCACTTCCCTGGGTAACCTATTCCAGTGCTTGACAACCCTTTTGGTGAAGGAACTTTTCCTTATATCCAATCTAACCCTCTCATGGCACAACTTGAGGCCGTTTCCTCTTGTCCTATTGCTTGTTACTTGGGAGAAGAGACCAATCCCCACCTGGCTCCAACCCCCTTTCAGGGGGTTGTAGAGAGCGATAAGGTCCCCCCTCAGCCTCCTCTTCTCCAGACTAAACAGCCCCAGTTCCCTCAGCCGCTCCTCACAGGACTTGTGCTCCAGGGCACTCGCCAGCTTCGTTGCCCGTCTCTGGACACGCTCCAGCACCTCAATGTTTTTCTTGTAGTGAGGGGCCCAAAACTGAACCCAGTATTGGAGATGCAGCCTCACCAAGTGCTGAGTAGAGGGGGATGATCACTTCCCTCACCCTGCTGCCCACACCCGTTCTGATACAGGCCAGGATGCCGTTGGCCTTCTTGGCTACCTGGGCACACTGCTGGCTCATATTCAGCCGGCTGTTGACCAACACCCCCAGGTCCTTTTCCACCGGGCAGCTTTCCAGCCACTATTCCCCAAGGCTGTAGCATTGCATGGGGTTGTTGTCACCCAAGTGCAGGACCCAGCACTGAGCCTTGTTGAACCTCATACAATTGGCCTCGGCCTGTCAATCCTGCCTGTCCATGTTTTACTTCCCATAATTTTTATCCTTTCATATATTCTGCTCTAAGCATTAAATCCATGTGGTATGGAGGTGTTTCTTATCTTGAGGAGATAAGGAAGCAGAAGTTCCATAGTACTTTTAGGTTGGCTTATTTTCCTGATTTGGCAGGATCAATCTTCATGAAAAGTTTCTAAATTGAATATATTTTCAGACTTCTTTTAAATTTCCTAAAATTCAGAATAATGAACTGCTCTGGAAAATTACACTCTTTGTGGTCCGATACCTTTTATTTTCTCCTGACAGGGTTTAAAAAGTATTTTCGACATTTTGATGTTGCTCTCTGAATAAGAAGGTATTCAACTGCTTAAGAACTGGCCTTACAATTAACTTAGTCTTGCTAACATCCACCCAGAAAAACTGTACTTCTCTATATTGCCATTGCATCCCAGTGATTCAAAGTCTCATTTCTTTTTGTGCAACTTGAGATGAGGCTGGTTTTTACTTTCCACTACATATCAGTAATTCAGACTGAGTGACATCAGCAAATTGCAGCCAAAAGCATCAGTTAACTTTACATCCAACATTAAGTATCTTAAACAATTTTTTTCAGCTTACTCAATATTACATGACCAAAGAAATTTTGTCATTCTTATTGGGAGTGCTTGAGTCCTGCAAACATTAGATGGTCTTAAGAGTTAAGAACAGAGACCATGTGTCAAGACCAGCACTTGATTGTCTGTTACAATTTATGTGACTTGACCAAAATCATACAAGTAGTCTGTAGCAGAGGCAGCATGGCATACTTCAGAGAAGCATTCAGCTGCTTTAGCCAGAAGACAGGCTTTTTCTTATTCTGCTCTCTTGCCACACTCCAGCATCTTAATAGCTGTAATCAGTGCCACAGCAGAGTCCAAAAGTCAACATCCTCCTCTACTAAGTGTTCCTGATTTAATCACCAGAGTACAGATCATATTCAGTCTTGCAGACAGGAGTACTGCATAAAACTGTAGGCACCTCTGCTTGTAAAAGTTGAGGGGGTTTAAATTTAATTTTATTTTTCAGTCTGCTTGTTTCACGAATGATTTCACCCTTCAGCAATATGCAGCTACAAGCAGCTGGCTCTGAAGAAGCAATTTCTAATTAAAACCTGTGCGACGCCCCTTTTGTTTCAGTTAATGATTGCCAGGAGGTGTTGCTAACCACAGGCTCTTTCCAATACATGCTGAGCATCGTCATATTCTATCACCTTCCACTGAAATGATGGGTGCTCAGCACCTATGATAAGTGAGAGGACATAGATATTTCTCCAGCAGCTGAGCTGTGCTAAATGAAAAGTACTCACTGATAAGTTCTTATTCTGTAATCAGTTCTTCATTAAAAGAAATTACTTACAGTAGTGAATACTATTGCCCTAAAAATCTAGAATACAGAACAAAAAGTTCTGCATCAGCGGAATGGTAAATAACTTTTGACAGGATATCCATGGTTTAACAGTTTTCAGCGTTTCCTAAATCAACTCTTAAAGCTGTAATGTATATGCATTCATAACAATTTATTTTATGATTGGTTGGGTGTTTAGGACCTAAGTTTGAGCTAGGATCATGTGGCTAAATTCAGAGCACCAAATATTTTTGCTCATTCATTCATTTAAGAAAAGAGCGATTAACTATAACGTCTTTAAATATGCTGCTGTCAAAACTACACTGGACCTTTTCCATCAGAAGAGTTAATTTCAACATTAATGTTTTTGTTCTATGGATTTCGTAGGTTGTACAATGAAAGCCTTCTCGTTTAGGCACTGATAAACCTGGGGTTTCTTCCTCTTGTTTATTGGCTTCTTCAGGAATTTGGTGAGCTAGATTTTATAGAAACAATTAACAAAATGTTGCTTCCATTAAAGTCTGGTTGGCTCAGACCTCATTTGATGTTTTGTTCTGAAGATGGCAGAACACAGGAGTTGTGTCTATGGCTATTGAGACATGTTACTAGCCACAGAAAAGTCCAAAATGGTACAACTCTGTGTGGCCTTTTCTGCTCTGTAGACTGTGATGCATCAGCCCTGGAAGCATACACAGAGAAAAGAAAGTACTTTTACTTCCTTCTTCCAGCTGATACGAGAATACCACTGACCTAAACCCTGCAACAACCACACACACTATGAACACTGCAACTACCAAATGCACCCCCTAATGACATATAATAAACTACTAGGCTAGTTAAAACCAATGTTATACTGTATGTAGGTTTCAAAACCATTATGAAGCAAAGGCTGCCTCACAGAACAGTGTTTCTGCTGACACAGAATATTGCTGCACAGATATTGCAAAGATGACATAGGGGAAAAAAACAGCTTATATTGGAAGATGAGGAGCTGCTTTTTCCATGAAACTAGGCTACATAAACAAAAGGATGAGTAAATAACAGTGGATCGTTTACATAATTACTACCAAAAAAAAAAATTTCATCTACCATCCAAGTGAGGACTTACACCTGTTGCATAGGGTTTTCCCTGCAACTCAGCATACAAGCATCTTAATGTACATGTAGGTGTTCAAATGAATTTTTTTGCACAATGAATGCTAAGAAGCTATACTTTTTTCTACTTCAGCTAATAAAAAAAGAAGTGGTAGCAGAGCTAGTCTTTTTCTATACTATTCAATTGGCAGACAGAGAGGTCTGTGAGCAGGATGTGAGTCCAACAGCGCTGCGTGGGGTGCACAGCAGCTCCTACCAAGGTTCCAGCCAAAACTCAGAACACTTTTGGGTTTCTTGTTGGTGAAAGATGACATAATTGGAAGAGGAAACCTCAGGTTTTTGCTTCTGTGCTGATGTAAATTTTGCATCACACTCTCACATATTTAAATATAACTCTGTCCTCTACGTCTTGCACTGGGTTTCTATCACTTGAGGCATTCTAAAAATCAGCCTTCTCTGATGATTATGCAGTGTTGAGAATGTCTTCAGAAAGATGAGGATGTTTCTTCAGAAAGAAAGAAAGGAAAACAAAGCCAAAAATAAGTTATAAAAAAGATACTTTAAAGGAATTCACCTTATGTGAAAGATGCAGCAATCCCCCTGCATTGTGGTTGCTTCTAAAACAAAACTAATTATCCCCATATGACTTGCAGTTGCAGATACAAAGAGAACAAATGTGGGTATCAAACTATTCACGCAAAAATAATATGTGAATCATTCTACCAAAGGTCACATCAAAGTTGCATACTGGCTTTTAAATAGAGGTTTCAGAAAAATGCTTAGGGAAGCTGCTGATACACTTAAAAAGAAGAAAAAAAACCCCACTCTATGGTTCAAGAAATTATTTTAAAATATTTATCATCATACAGGTAATTTATCGCAGAACGCACAGGTTTAACGCCACACTAATCTCTCCTCAGTATCATGGTTTTCCATATATAGTAAATACGCAGAGCATGCTATGTATCTGAGATTAGAAAGTGGCCCCCCAGTCACTAAGTAGGCTTTTCTTTAAGTATATGCATATCCTATTTAAAACGTAAGGGCCCACTTTCTAATCTCTGTCAAGCAGGATGCAGTTAACGGCCATCTACAAACACTCAGGATCACAATACATGTGAATCAGGTGATTTCTCAGACATGCAGTGATATACTTCACAAATTTAACATGGACTTAGGCACTAAATCTTTAGGGTAAGAATAGCCAAGTGGACACTGATGCTCTAGAGGCCTATTTTCATTTTAATGGAGATGGAAGTGAGGATTTGTGTGCATGATTCATTTTATTCCTAGCAAAAGTTATTTGTTAAATGACAGGAAAACACACATCTTCCTAGTAAATTACATCATCTTATGCACAACTTAAACCTGAAGTGACCATGGATAAACTGCAAGATAGTCAAAAGTCATTATAAGGCGTTATTTCTAGTTCAAGATACTATACTGAAGCACTTTCCAGGTCTGAGAAGCCAAAAGGCTGACTTTCCGAAATGAGCCGAAACCCTCTCCTGCACGCCCACGTTCTTGGTGCATGGAACACCCCTCAGCACCAGCAAAGCAAATGGCGACAGCCGAGCCCTCACCAGTCCTCTTCCACTGACTACCATCTGCTGCCGAGCCTGTCACAGCAGCGCCGAAAGGCCGATCCCGCTGCTGCTGCTCCTTGCTTCAGGACAGGTCTTCCCCCAAGGACTCTTCCACAGCATGTGAGGATCCTTTAAGGATGCTCTTTCAGGTCACCAGTACATGAAAAGGGGCTTGCAAGAGATGGAGACAGGCAATAATTCTGGGGAGATGCAAAGTCTTCCATCGGAACAAGGATAATGTTGGAAAAAAATTACATATGTTGGGGCTCCTCCACCAGTCGTCATTCCCCGGCAAAGTGCTTGTTTCTTGGAAAAGAAATCTATGAACAGCCTTGACTGAGACAGGTGCTTGTTATATAATCCAGATTACTCCATCCATAGTTGTGGAAAAACTTAAGAATATGTGTTCTCGACCCACTGGCATCAGCATGGCAGCTTTATACTAAAGTTTCAACTCCGTCACTGGTCTGTTACTGTTTCATTATTATTTTAATGGAGTGGCAATAACTATAAACTACATCAAACTTTTCTGCAAGCTGTATCTTGATCTCTTTTTGTCAAAAAGACATGACAACATCTAGTTAATTCAAATTTATAGTCCTTCCACAGGTAATGCACACAGTCACAGTAATTTCAGAAACCCTTTGTGTTATCGATTGCTTAAAATTAGCGATGAACCGTTCTAATGGAAGCAGAAGGCAATTACAGAGCAAGTAAATCAGGGGTCCTCTGAAGTGTTATTATGGCTGTTACCAAAATTAAAGAAGTTTGTTGCCTCATTCAAAACAAAAGGCTGTAAGGTGAATTGTAAACTATTTTTAATACATACATAAAATGTTTCATCTGGAAAAAAAATACAGGACATAATTTGGGTTATTGTTTTCTTAATTTCTGGCTATTTTAAGGCTTGGCAAAAAGGCTGGACATTAATTCATGATAATTCTCTAGAGTTTCAGTCTTGCACACATATTTGCGCATGAGCATCTTAGCTCAGCAGTAGTCAGCAGTACATATTTTAGATAAAGGTTTAAGATGAACCTTCAAAATCACTGATAGTTAAGGGTACCAAGTACTTCTCCTTAAATTTTTCTCAGTTTGTTCCTAGACTACTGAACTCATTAAAATAGCAAAAATAAATTATAGTCTTATTAGAATGAGTTTTAAAGCTCACGAGTGGGACAAGTATTTGTACCTTTTGTGAAAAATTTGTACAGAACTGTATGTGCTTCTGTTTCATGCAAGATAAACAGCACACAAGAAATAATCACATCTATTCTCTAGAGGGAGTACCGTGTTACTTGTACATGACACTTGTAGCAACAGTGCTATAAAGTGCAATGAGGCTGAAATTTTCTCAGAATTGTCCCTGCATTGGGAGTATTTTTCAAAATTTTCTAACTCTTTGCAGGAAAAAGTCAGTGCTAACATTTCCTGTTGAATTTATTACTGTGAAATTATTCAATCATAGAGTATCAAAATGTGCGAACTCTGCCATTGGTTGCCAGCATGATTGATTCATGGTCTGTCCCTACAGTTACCTTAAGCAAAACAATGGACTGATGATCTGGGAGAACAAGTTTTCTCCTTCTCTGCAAGTGGCTGGCAAAATACAAAGAGAGCGCATGACAAGGAAAGCAAATGCTGGTGGGAGTCTCCTCTTTTCTGAGTCAGGGGATCACAAAGAGCACTGCCAGCTCAGCACAGGCGGGGGATCCACCAAAGCGCCCAACCAGGTCAAACAGAACTGAGCAAAACTACAGCGACCAAAAAGAAACCTCAAAACCTCTATTCAAGAATGCTGAAAAAAATCCTGAAGCAACAGGGTCTCTGAAACTGGGAAATTTGTGTCAGGTGCAGAGTTTCTATAGACTTCTAGCTGTGTTGGAGCCAGAAGTAATCAACTTATGCATAAAATGTGTATAGATGTGTTGTATTCTACACATAAGTCTTAAAGTTCTCAAACGCCCAGCTGCAAACACAGACTGCCTGCAGAAGTGGAATCAAGGAAAAGGACTTGGGGGCACCACTGGAAAGCAAATGGATCTCAGAACTAAGTGTGATTTTTAAAAAAACTGGGCAAAGATTGCTCTATACAAAAAATGAACTCAGGCAAACTGATTCTTGTTGACTCTGGGTCCTAACAAGGAGAAGCAGTAGACAGCAGTACCAGGGACCATGCTTGCCAGGGCTGGGACGCATCTACAGAAATTTATCAAACACACAATATAGCAGGGAAATTGTGATTTGTTGGCTACACAAAGACTATGACTTAAATTTAAGTAGTTGGTGACTGCATTTGTTTTGTTCACCCAGTAATGGACAACACCTTAATGTACACCGCATCAAAACCTGCCAGAAAGTTTTAAGCAGCTTTTGGCAAGGAAACATTTCCTTATGAGCATATGTAAAAGTGCATGCTTCAGATAGAATGTTTCAACACAGCTTTCCTGTCAGCTTGCATGTAATTGTTTTAACGATCTCTTTGGATGAGTATGAATCCTGACAAACTACATAATACAGGGCCAGATCCTTGAAATTACTTTGATAAATATAAAATGGAAGTTAACAACTAATACTGGTAGGAATACACATCCCCCAGGCTTTTATAAGTTCAAGTAATTCTACAAAGCCAGGATTGTTATGGTAACTAGAATTTCTTATATTTGGGGAAGGAGGGGAACAAGAAGGGGTTTTTGGGGGGGGTTGTTTTAATGTATTTTGCTGTGCACATTGAAATCCCAATATTATGCACCAACTGTAAAACATATATAAGAAAAAGAGAGAACACAACAGAACAAACCTTCAAGCAGACTTCTAAATAAGAAATAATGATGTATTGGAGAAAAAGCCCTTGGACAAAACAAAGATAAAATTACACCACCTTTCTTCCATCTCCAGTAGAGCTGTGGCTGCTAGATTCTGGGCAGATGTATTTAGATGTGTGATTTCAGAAGAAGGCACCCATCATATATACCACCAAAAGAGGAAAAGCTGTTCCTAACAGTAAGAAACTTTTCACACATCTTAAACATGAACAGACGTGAGTAAAGGCAATGATTTTCTTAAACTGTAGAAAGTGGTATGTATACCCTTTTTAGTATTCTGCCTTTTTCACAAATGTAAATTCACTCACAGACATTACACTTTGTAGGCTGCAACATTAGCTCAAACTACCAACAAAAATGATCAGTACTGCTGCACCGGATTGTGATTTGCAGTGGCTGAGATGAAAGTACATCTTCATTTCTGTCAGAACAGGAGGTGATCCAAACCAAGGTAGGCATCTCTCACCAAGTAGAGAGGGGACGGTATCTGAAGTTGCCGCAGGCATTTGTTTCAGAACATGTTCTGATGGTTTTTTGAGCAAGGTAAAAGATACAACATTCTCCCCAAGACTGCAAAGAGACAGCAACTAAAGAGGGAGAGGAAACAAATGCCAAATCCATTAGAATAGTCATTCAAAGCCAGAGAATTTAGAAAATCTACAGCCTGTTTCTGTGAGTTTTCACTTCCAGCACTCAGTAAGTTTCAAGGTAAAGAATGATCACCTACCTACACACACAGAATAGTTTAAATTGTAAGAAAGACAAAATAAATTTTCAAGAACCCTGAAAAAAATCATAGCTTACCCAAGTGCAAGGTACTAATTTCTATCTTTAATTCAAAGTTTTAAAACAAAACAATAACCCTCCAAAAAAACCCACCAACAGACAATTTCTATTGTAAATGGATAGTCAAAATGTCCTTCAAAATTTCTTGCATTTTCTGTGGAAGTATGTATCCCTAAGGGATAAAGGGCATACTAGACTGTCAGATATCCAGACTCCTCTACTTGGCAGCAGCTGTTTTTTTCTACCATACTTGGTCAAAAAGTCTCACTTACTGATCTCACAGATGAGAGTGTAATATATAGCTTGTGCTCATTTTGCTCTGTGTTCACTGGAGGTAGACACATCAAACTCTAGGGCTTTAATGCATGCTTTTAGCCTAAATACACACACCGCCATTACCAGAGCACAGACAAAATACACTTACCAGGATAGGAACAAAGGTATCCCTGTGATCAGTCATGTTAGCCTACCCTTCAACAATAGTAGGAACAAGCTGCTTTCTAAAAAGTAAACTACAGTTTGCACATTTTCAGGAAGACATCAGAAATAATCTGACTCCTTCAAAAGGTTAAATGGAAATTTTCAGGTAATTTTCTGCTTAAAGAATGATTCACGTATCAAAGCATGTGTTTCACTCTGATTTAGCGCTAGCTTTAAATACACACCACCTGATATGAAATAACAGTAACAATCAATGGCTATATAGGATGGCTAGAACATTTAATGGGAATACAAAAATTATTTTCATAGTTACAAAGTCCACTCTGGTAATACAAAAGGGACTTCTAAGTGCTTTTGCAAGTCATTAAGTTATACCCATTTTGAACTGCATTTCCACCAACAAAACAGTTATTGGAAGGCTGTTGTATGTTGGAAAGAGACATAAAAATGTAAATCTGTTCACTTATTCATTGAATCAACTTTTGGGAATTATTCTGCAGAGGTGTGTACATATATGTATATATCTGAAAGTATACATCTGTATTAGATAAATATTTATGTATGCACATATATAAAATGCTAAAATAGTATCAGTGCAACAGAATATTTGTCATAGGAGAATCTCTTCTGCTGTTAAGTGAAGGCAAAAGAAATCCTGTATTTAGTTTTGAAGCAAGATACTTTTATCCTCCTGTACAAAGACTTTATTTCTGATATACCAAATGATCAGTGTCAGTGCAACGCAGCTGCCTCGTGGATGACTGTATTCTTGCTGGGACATTTGTGCAGACCTGATCATGGGCATGCAATAACAGGCCTGATTTCAACAGCTACTCCATGTTAAGAGCTCTATGTTAAGAGCCACAGCAACTGCACTGGAGGATCTGAGAGTGCCACATACATGTGGAAATAAAGTGCAGTAAAAATGTAAATTTTGAGTGCTGATTTATTTCAATTGTATGTAAATAAGTGATGGCTTGAGTAAACTGACTAGCTTATATAGAGTCAACGTATCATCTCATTTGCATTTAATGAAGCAGTTCCATTTGACATTTTTATACTTAATGACTCTAAAAAACAAAGCATGAAACCAGACAGACAATACAGAAAGGTACACAGAAATATCAAATATAACAGAAGGTCTAAGAAGACTGCACTTCGCCTACAGCATAATAACAACTAGTACAGAGGTTACTGCTTTACGATGAATGCACTATAGGCTTAAATCCAGGCTCTAATAGCTGGCTCTACTGCAGAGGACAGTACTAAGGCTCTCCTTTTAAGGCCATTGCCTTGGTCTAGTGAACAATTATATGAAAGTGTATGGCCCAAACTTACACTCTAAAGTAATTTCTGTACAGGAATCATAAGCCTCAAGTTCATGTTCTCAGGAAGTAGCCTCAAATCTAGCTTTGTCACCTTAGAGTATGTATAGAAGTATCTCCTTATTTAATCTTAAAGTTTATCTACTTCAATAAGCTCTGAAATTATTTTTATGCTGCCGAATTACTCTTCATGAATGCTTACGCTAACACAAAAGAAACGTTATCTTTTCTTCCTCTTTTATTTTTTCTTATTTACTTAATTCTCAGCGGTAAAACTGTAACTACGAAGACTACCGATGCTGAAACTTGCAGTGCCCAAGTTTAAGGGCACGGCTCGCACCAGGCTTTGGGCTGTTCCGCGCACTCAGAACACGCACTCCACAAGATGGTGCTCTTTCTTTAAAAATCCTGCCTTCCCGTGCCTAACAAAGTAAAATGCCAAGAAACGGGGAGAGGTTCAACTCCATTTTACCCATGCAAGCATTTTCAACGGTAAGACGCCGAAGCCTGCGTAACAAAACGTTTTGACCAGTAAGCGGTGAATCCAAACGCTCCGCCGAGACCACCTCGCTTGTGAAAACGGGATTTCCAGCCCTGTAGCAAGCCGTCTCTGGCCCGCGACCTGCGGCAATCGGGCCGAGGCCCCTCGCATCCTGAGACGAGTTCCCCACGGCAAAGCTCCGGGGAGCCGAGGGAGCGCGGCCCCCGCCCCGCGGCAGCGGCTGTCGGGCCGCGGGGCTGCGCCCGCCTGCCGGGGGAGGCAGCGGCGGGCCGGGAGACAGAGCTGGGCCGCTCTCCTGCCCTCTGCCCTCTGCCAGCCCACACCTTCCGCGGAGACACGGGCCGACCCTGGGACGGAAACGGGCCGCTTGCCTCCAGAGGATCAGACTGGGTGTCGGGAGCCCGGAGCTCGTTTCCTGCTCTTGGTTTTGAA
The DNA here is from genome assembly GCA_026212715.1 of Elanus axillaris. Lineage (NCBI taxonomy): Eukaryota > Metazoa > Chordata > Aves > Accipitriformes > Accipitridae > Elanus > Elanus axillaris. The sequence goes on from JANZLQ010000065.1 coordinate 7,659,210, forward strand.
GCCATCGCTGAGCTAGTTCAGATGGGCTCCGGAAAGGTGTAGACGTGCCCTTCAAGCCTCTAACTGCTGTGATTTGCTCCATGAAAAAGCTTCACTGGCAGCAACAGGGTTATATTCCCAGAGTCAGGACCTCTACAGGGCAAGCAGAACTGTCAAAACCGTGGGTTTGATCTCGCTCTTCATTTTGTTTCCTTGCTTGAGAATGTAAGACGACGATTACATGTCTGAATCTTGTGGGATGAGGTTAGCAGAAATCCCATGAAGTTGTGAATTACTCACAGGGACAGATAAGTAACAAAACCACACATAGTAGTGTAAAATACTAATAGACAGGTAAAGTTCTGCTTTTGATGAAAAAGACAGGCTTTGGTGGGAATTCTGCAAACGTCTCTGAAACCTGAACCTCTGGCCCAGTGAGGCATATGTCGGTTGTATTATACTTAAGGATTTTAGCCCAGTTTCATTAACTTAACATTTGCAGATGTTGACATTTGTTTCCCTTGAAAAAAAAAAATCTTCCCGTTGTGACCTGAACTGCCCTTAGCTCTATGAAAAATTCTTTTACCTACAAAAAAACTTCAAGTGAACTTGGTAACAAACAGAGATACTGTAGCAATCTTATCTTCACAGCAGAAAGTCTACCTTTTTGTTAAAGTGCTATGAAAAAGCAGGTTAAACAGCAAATAATATTGCATGACAGTGGAAGCAGGTAGTGGGCAGAAATAAAAGATACTTTAAAGCTTCTCAGCTACATGGGTAAAATACTGCTATAGGAGTGGGAAGCAGAAGCTAGCTAGCTAGTGGGGAAGCTGGGGAGACTGGGAGACAAGTGCACTTTCAGGAGCTCTCTTTCCATTTAAAACCCACTCTCATCCATCCTCCACCTTCCCCCATGTTATCCTCTTTCCTTACTAACACAGGGCACCCAACTCCTCCCCTTGGGCTGGCAGGAAGGGTTCAGCACAGGACCATCTCCTTCTCCTAGGGCTTACGAGCAGCTACAAGGACAGAGATTGGTAGTCAGAAGAAAGTCCAGAGACCAACGTCTTTCACTTCGGATGCTGCTGAGGATCTCTGCCACACTTCTCTTCACGTCATCTCCAGTGCCAAGAGCAGTAGGAATGTGTGCAGCCTGCTGGAACAAGCAGAGTTGAATCCTCTCTCCCCAGGCACAGGCTGGGGAAACTAACTAGGCTTGTACCGTTCTCTTTAGTCACCCTACACTCATAACAAATAAAGCGATAGAGATTCACTTGCATCGATGAGCTAAGTAATCAAAAGCAAAAACAAAACAGAAGAAAGCCTCTTTCTATTTCCTTTTTATTGTGATAGCTGTAACTTGCATCAGCTCACAGAAAACACTCAATGTGATCCTTGTGTCAGTGGACCCAGCCTAAGAAGAAATACAGATTAAGTTCACTTTGCAGGAAACTGCTCCAGGATGCTCTACCCATCGTGCATTTTTCTCTACCTGTGCCCTTGCTCTCCAAAGAAAAGTATCCAAAAGATGCCAGCATGTGAAGGGATCATCACCTGCCTCCAGCTTTACAAATGCCCCCTTGAACATGGAGTGCAACCAGGATCTCCATGCCCTCAGGAAAGCAGTTTTGCTCCAAGCATCTGCCAGCTCCTGAGAGCTGTCAACGGCCTCTGATGACACCGGGTGCTACTGGCAGTTTTGCTCTCCCTCCTGCTGGTGAGGGAATTGGGCTTAGGTGGCTCAGCCTTTCTTTTTGAAAGAAATCGTATGTCAGGGAAGCTTACTACAACATCCTTTTCTGATCAATGATGTTCAGGACGACTAAAGAGTTGCAGTGTCTCAAATTTCAGCTAACTTAAACTCTTCATTAGTTCTAAGCTGGCTGGTTCAGTGAAAAGAATGACCCAATAATTATTGGAAATTACAGTATTGATGTGGGCCAGGAAGCTAAGGAAGTTTTCCGAGTAGCTGTAAATGTCTCAATAATTAATGCTGCAGGTGGCTGGTTTCCTGTAGCTCTCTCAATTCCAGTACCAAGAGAGCTCAACTGGCAGGAGACTTTCCAACATTGTAGCTACAGTGTGCAGAAATACCAGGGGAGAGAAATGGGACTTTATGTCCCTGCCAACCCCCATCAACCCTGACACGGCACAGACCCACAGGTGTCTCTAGCTGCTTCAGCCTGGGTTCCAGATTCACCAAGATACAGAGAAATCGTATAACCCTTTTGTAAATGTGAGTGCTGCCAGTTCAGTGAGAGCATGTTATAGGAATTAGGAGAGGAATTCAAGTTGAGCTGAAGTCCCATACTGAAGTGCCATTCCTACCATAAGGTCTTTGCTCATTTCCCCCATTCACATCAGAGCTGTGTCCAACTCCGTCTATGGATGATTACCGTCTAAATGCTTGCTGAGATTGTAATTTTGATTAATTTTGATTCATAGTAGATATAACCAATAGAATGGGACTTAATCAATGTATAAATTATTAAATCTTCTTGAAAATAAGAATTCAAAGTCTGAGGTGGAGAGATTCAGATTTAAGGTTTAGTCCCATGTCTTCATGTTACGTATACATATATATAGCAGCACAGTGGAGCTGAGATGTTTTGTACTACTCAATTGCAAAGATTAATCACAGACACAATAATTAGTTGTCACTTCCTGCCTTAATCTATGACAGTTATATAGTTAACTTTTCCTAGCATGCTGGTAACCAGATTTTCCCCTAAGATTATTATACTGTCTGCAATGAGCTAATGTCTGAGAATTATGTTTATTGATAAGCAAAAACTTGAAGCAGGAATGTTATTTTATAGACAGGTTTTGGGTATTTTATCATTTTAAATTAAATATACTAGAAGTAAGAAAGCTTTACACAAGCACACAGGACCTTACTGCTTATCAATAAATTTAAGCAAACGTATTTTATGAAATTGAGTTAAATTCATTTCTCTTGAAATATACTATCAATAAAAATATCAATAGTGGAAATAGCTTTGTCTAACATAAATGCTACATTTTAAATGTAATCTCCTTTAGCATGGATCACAGAATCTCCCAGTACAATTATAATTTCAATTTTCTTCTATGAAAATGGTATGGCTCAGCCAGAAAAACCCTCTAGCAATGTTTTAAGACAGTCTCTCTGCAACTTTGCTGCAGATATGCAGCAGAAGTTGTTTTTATGAAGCAAATAGGGATTTATGGCAATCTTTTAAAGGAAATCACTGACAAGGTTTTGAGAGAAACTCTTGTCTCATTTATTTAGTTTCAATACACTGCTACTGTCTATCCTGATTGTGTTATGCTTTAGGCACATATAAGCACAATATTTATCATCATTTAGACAGGATAGAGGGGGAAATAGAATAAACATCAACATGATACACCCCCCCCCCCAACATCCTTGTTTTCTTACTTTTCCACATGTAGGCACAGCAAGGGGAAAAACCAAAAATCCCAGCTCCTAATGTTCTCTTAGATTTGTCAATGACAGTTTGCTGCAGCTCAAACGCAAAGCAGGGCAGCAGAGTAGACAACTGCAGAGAGCAAATCAGGAGTGTGAAGCCACAGAGAGCAAAGCCACAGGGACAGAACAATCTCTAAGCAGCTGGGGAGGAGAAGAGGAAACCAAGTAAACAGGGAGCAAGGAGAGGGAGTAAGACTCTATAAGAAGGTAGCACAAATCATTTTCTTCCGTATTTTTGATAAACAATGGAAACAGAACATGTTTTATATTTTTAATTGCAGAAATATGGAATAGTCTGAAGCTGTACCAGAAAATATAAACATTTTTTAATTAGCAAAGTATTGTCTTGAAATCAAATGCAGGCCCATGTTTAAAATTAAGGCTCTAATTTTATATATTGCTTTCTGGAGGCTTGGAAAACAACAAAAAAATAGAAATTATATTTCTACTGCTGAAAGTAGAAGTTCCATGAACCATTCTCCTTCACTCATACATCTTCTCACTTTCCTCTCTCCTCAAACTGGAAGTGCCTTTTAGAAGGATAAAGTAAATGGATAGATCTAACCCTCTAGGGCTGGTGGGAGGTTCATGGATTGCTGTATGCCATGATGCACAGGAAATTTTTAATCCTTAAACATCACTCGGGATGCTCTGTGAACATGTTGCAATGACAAGTTACACTGCTCCCAACCATGACGTTTGGTTAGAAGATAGCCCGAGACAGTGTGATGCATAATTGGATCCTTTCAAGTTCCGTAATACTAGTATAAATTTTATTCTGTGAGATATTGTGAACAGCTGTTCGGGACAAAAGCCAGACAGGACAAGGGAAATCCTACAATTTCTATACAGGGAAAATGACGATACAAATCATGTGACTTTGGGGTGCCCCTCGCTCTGGAAGAGATAGTAAAAAGGTATGGTTCATGTCTCCCCAAAGTCCTAGCTATGTTCAGTCAATGGTTCCTAATGATTCTTTCCAAGTCTTGGCCTAATTAAGGACTTTTATTTGATAAGCAGATGGAAAAGTTAATCAAATTCAGGGTCCAAACATTCTGAGACAGCTATTATTAGTAATAATAATTACTGAAACAGGGTGACTAATATACAATGAACAATTATTCACTCACTATATCTCTGCTGCTGTTTTTGAAGTCTGTGAAAAGAAGTTTTTTCAGTATTTATTTAATATTGGGTGGATTATTAATTATTTTTATGAACAACTCTTGGTTGTTGCTTACTCTTGGTTGTTGCTTTGTCTGAAAATGGATGAGTATTCTCATCTGACATGCCTTGTTTAAATGGACACATTTACATCTTTACATAACGTAAATCAATTTCTGATGCCAACATCCACAATTACAATTACCAAACTCAATTTGCATAACTAATAAAATTCCACATATCACTGAACATCCCTGTAATAAACTCATTTATTAAAAGTCTGTGAAAAGCAAACATGGCCTAGGAGATTTCTACACATCCAGCAAAAATTCAGGGAAAAGTAATTTCAGCATTATTTCCAGATGTTAAAAGCAGCATATTCAAAGTGGAAATATTATGCAAAGATTTGAGTGTGCTTGTTACAAGCTGCTGGCAGCACGTGGCAGTTTCCTTTACAGAATTTTTGGTTATCTGCCAGTGGTAGTCATAACTGATGCCTTTAAAAAGTTATGTGTTTTCATTTTGTGCCTATTGTACTATAGAGTTGCAACAACATTATATAAAACTGTGACTTTTATAGGTTAGAGCCTTCATTCAATAAAGGAAACATTATGGGAATGGTATCTAAAATGAGATACTGAGAAAGCAGTATTTTATGTATTTCTCAAAATGAGATGACTTGAAATGAGGGTGTTCTCACAAGGTGCTTAATGTATGACCAAAAAGGAACAGATTAGAGGATTCCCAAGAGCAGCTCCATTAGAGCTAGGTATAGACTTCAGAAGCACAGCTCTTTAAACTTAGCCAGAGAGGCAAGCAAAGACAGCTCAGATTCCCTTTTGTATCACAGGCAAGATCCTCACAGCTGAAGTGCCTCAGAGCTCTGCCCCGCTTCTGTCTTCTCTATCATTTGCTCCTGTTCATCATCTCTTCTCCAGCACTGTTTTGTTTGGTTTTATTTTTTCTGCAGAACCAGCTTTGTGCTAAAAGCTTGTGAAATAATACGTATTTGTGAACTCAAGCTTGGACAACTTTGAAAATGTATATGAAATTTAACTAAACATTTTGTTAATTTTGGTTGTGGAAAAAACAAGGGCAAAATCCGAAGATTTTAGATATAAGATACACATTTACTTCATTCTTGTTTCTGTCACTGTAGTGTACACATATGAGACTAGAATTAAGATGCAAGAACACTTAAGAAATTAAAAACTAAAATAACTTACACAAAATTTGATATATTCAGTCTGTTTCTAAAATGAAGAGGTTTCAGCTGCTTCACTTCAGACACAACGTATGGCAGTACCTAGGAGGAATTCTATGGGCAGATGTGTGTAGCTGATCTTGGTGGTCCCTTTCTCACCTTACTTTCTAACAGACAATGTCCCGAATTTATTATTTTAGAGTGTGAGGCATCTCCCATTCCTCCTTTCCTCCAAATGATTTATCTGCTAAATCTGACAATTAATCAGCAAATTGCTTATTGGTTTAGTTTTGCCTTTTCACATATGAGGAGACAAGATACATTATACGTAAAGAGGCCCTTGGGAAGCCAGAGAATAGTACTCTTACTTTACAGTCCCTAACTGGTGCAAAATCACGTCACGTATCTATTCAGGCGGCCATCTCTTTCAACAGAACACCAGCATACAGAGAGCTTTCCAAATTTAGCCGAGAGATAAACAGCAAGGAAAAAATATCCTGAAAATGGGATGCATACAATAAAATAGCAATCAAAAATGCAGGACGTTGGGATTCACCTTGTAATTTTTACCACTTCCAGCAAAGAAGGGGAAAGGCAACAGAAGTAGCAGGGATGGTAGCAGGAAGACCAAATAACACACCAACCTCCCTCCAAGTCTGGATTTAACCTACATTTTTTAAGATGCTTTTGTTTGTGCTGCTGCTTCTTGATAACCACAGCATGATTATTTATTCCCCCCACTTTATACAGCTACTGAATAAGAACAAGAGTTGTTTCACTTGGTAGGACAGTTTTCAGAACAACTGATACTTGACCTTTACTGTAAAGAGCACTATTTGCCACAGATGGCTACAGATCAAGTACTTTTGATTTTCAGTACCAGCAACCTGGCCTGAATTCATTTCATGAAACTAAGTCACATTTTATCAGATTTATCACATACCCAGTGAATCCAGGAATGATAAAGGAGTCGTAAACATTTCAGGAGCCTGACTGATTTTCCTGTGATATGAACAATAGTTCCTTTATTATCTACAAAAATCCTCATTAATAATAGTGATTAATTTCAGATGCTTCATGTAGTGCTAACCAAATCCTGTAATGCATATCTTCAGGCCAAATTTCTATGTAAAGTTTCAACACCCTGTGAAATACTTCTAATTCAAAAGGAGCTGCTCTGAATTCAAGTTTTCGTTATCTGTTACTCCTATTAAATCTCTTAAAAAATATATTTAGATGAGGGTTGACATACACATTTGCAAAGGTTTGACCTATACTACTCTGATTTTAACAATTTTGAATTTTTTAAAGTAATATAAATCCACTTGCAGCTTTTTTGCTTCCTTATGTAAAATTTGTCTAATTTGTTTCTGAACAGGGAGCTCTCCACCCTATTGTTTCCTAACATCCAGCTACCTCATGTCACTGGACAAAACGCTTTGAAGTTCAACAGTGATTAACTCTCTGTTTTAATGGCTAGACATTAAAAAAAATGCCAGGAGCTTACACAAGTAACTTTGAGGCACCTGGTCACTGGGGAGGAATCCAAAACCCTGTATTAGGCACCAAGGCTTCACAGAGCGCACAGGAAATTAGGTATCTCAGAATAGCATCCATAAATACAGACCTGCTGACTGGGAATTTGCAAGATCTGTAAAAAGACTGGCTCCTACTTAGTATTAATAACAGGAGTGCAAGGCAAACCATAAGTGCCCCTTATTATAATGCTGCCACTGAAAGGATTAAATTCAGGAAGAAAAAAATAGAGGATTATTAACAGTCCCTAACCTTAACATTTAGCCAGCTGTTTTCCTACGGCTTCTCTCTGTAGATCTTCCTCAGCAGACTGACCTCCAGACTATGTAATTTAAATGAATCATATGCTTAAAGGAGGGTGGTCTAAAGTTGTAGAGAAATAAACATATAGAAAGTTCTGATGAAACTGTGAAATCTGTTGCAGCCCATCGTTTATTAGGACAACAGAGACAGAAAACAGCTCTCCCTTAGTGCTTCAGAGTAGGCTGTTTCATTTCCTATGATCTATCATAACAATTCTCTGGGCCACAAAAGGCCACCATTACTGACCACATACTGCTAACATACCCTGAGACATCTGTAGTACACATTCCCGAATTTTATTAAGAAAGATTTGTTCTAACATTTTGAGCGCAACTGTTTGCGCTGCCCTGGAGGCTGCCTGTTATTTCTGGGATATGGCAAGAGAAAGCAGACAAAAGTGTATTTTGTAAAGTCCTTCTAAACTGCTCTGAGAATATCCAATACCGTGCATATATCTTCAAGCTTTGCAAGTGGTTTTGAAGCAGGTCTGAAGAACCATCACAGAAATTGTTTATATCACTCTGACTTGGTTTTGATTCTCTGACAGTTTGCTGTTTCATGGAGGTATACTGTGATGCATTCCAAGGACTCAGCACTTCCTACTCCTTTGTTTCATTATTGGAAGGCCAGATTTCATCTGTAGGTCCCTGAAGAATGTTTAGATGTATCTGAGGTATATGGACAAGCAATACACTTTCATAATGTGACTATGCTGAATTTCGGTCATGTCCTAATGGTAAAAACACTTACACAGCCCAGTAGGCTGTGAACCAGAGTTCCCAATTCAAGACGACAGCCTTAACTTCCACACAAATGCCTATTCTGTGTGAGAGCTCCTGCCATGGCTCTTGCTGATGCTGGGACTGCAAAGCAATACCAGGGTCCAGAAACAAGGCCAGCAAGATGAACCTTGGTACAAAGGCACTTGGTTGAAAGGTTAGTTCAGTGGTTTTTACGTGATTCCAGCAGCCCAAGCATCAGGTGCTGGAACTGTTGGGCTGCCCCTTCCCAGCTGGCTGGTCTTACCAGACTTGTGTTGTGCTCCAGCTCACCCTTGTTCCACTTGAGAGGTTCTTGCACTTGTGACTGCAGAGTGATACAGCTTCTCTGGGCAGGATGCTGAGAGGCCCCATTGACAGCTGGTGGCATTTTGGTAGCTAGGTCATTCATTTAGGGTGACACAGTTACGGATCCAAGCTGAGAAGAACAGAGACCCCAAGTCTCCTATTCTAACCTTTAGACTGCTAAATAATAGCCTGTCATCTCAGAAGATAACTGAGTCCTGAATAATTCTGAGAAGCACTGTCACATGTGTGCACAGAAATATCTTGTGTGTAACATTTCCTACCAGCTCTTTTACGACTTCCAGGCCAGCATACAGATTGCATCAAATCACTTTACAGAACAAGACCATTTGTGAAACTAATCTTGAGACTTGGGCTCTTGGTTTAAGCACTTTAGACTGCCCACCTGAAGATTTATACAAATATGTATCCGTTATTCATATGGAGAACTTCAACAGTTTAACTAAAAGATTGTATTGGATTACAGCCAGACAGGAACAACAGACTAATTATAAGGTATATATGAGGAAGCTTAGGTACACACCTTGGTGATGTTAGCTCTTCTCAAACTTTATCTGTCTGTTCTAGAAAGGCAATGACACTGGCAACTTCAGCTCAAGCTTTATGGCATGGAGCAAGAGGGAAGGAGAGAAAGAAACACAACAGATTGGCAGAGGCCACTAGGACTGACATTGTTCAAAGAAAGACCGGCAGTATTTCATAATGGAAACATGTTTCTTTAGGACAGCATATGCCTAATACTGATTTTGAGCTATTTATTCTTGTTTTGTCTGATTTTTCCTGGTGGTGGGCGTGAATTCGCTTTTATAATCAATAAATCAGACTAACTTGCTAGTGAAAAAATGAGTTATGTTTTATCAGCAAAATTTTAAAAGTTCAGCTCTATCCATGCCCTTACTAGATCAAAAATAGAGTGGATGATTTTATCTATATATTATACTCACTCTATAAACAGGCAATGCTAAGCTTTTTACACCAGAGGGCACTTTGCTTATTCCCTTATACTTCATAGATTTAGTGCACTATAACCTGTATGGAGTTTTCTGCAGTATCTGAACTCCAGAAGCTTTTAGTGTTGTTGGGTTTTTTTGCAATAATTCATTAATATGAATATCAATTTCAATCAGTACCTATCTGAGATAACCCTGAAGATCTTAAATCGTAGGGGAAAAAATAGGACAGATGCCCAGTCTTAATCCTTTCAGTGACTTTCAGGGTGATGAAGCCATTGAAACTGAATCATAATTTTAACTATTTTTGTGTTTATATTGCTATTCTAGTATATACTGGCTGGAAATAAAATAAACATGACAGCATCTCAAATATTTTGTGACAGAAAATTTAAATCATTATTTAATATAACCTAAAAGAGCTTAGCTTATATTTTCCAGAGTGCAGCAGCCATCGGGCTCAGATCGACTCCTGTCTACTCTATTGAGAGAAGACCAACACTGACAAACATATACCTGGTATCTTACTCATTTTACTACTTCTTGCAAAGAGATAGGTATGTTGCTGTCTATAGATAAGTGTTCATACAATGAGAAAATCATACCACATAGCAATTTTGTATGCTGCCTTTTTACACACCAGATATAAACAAGGCAAGTATTAAGGTCAGACTAATTAAAATTATGTATATATCCTCACTCATTTTATGGATCAAAATTATTTTAAGACAGTCTGCTCTTTATGCAATACCTCCTACAGTAAGTGGTCTTCTTGAGAAATCAGAGGTCTGTGTATTGACTAACATCTCTGTTTTTCAGCCTCGGGGCCTGAATATGTGGAGTAGAAGTAGACAGAGAAGCCTAACACAACAGACACCATACCAGATTCTCCCCTTGCCCTGGCAGGTTCCACCCTTTAAAACATTAAAACTATACTGTCCTCCTCAGAGTTCATAGGAGGTAAAACAAAAGAAAGAGTCTTTCTTGCCTCATTTCCATCATATCAGGCCATTCTCTCCTTTTCCTCTCCACTGTTCACATACCGCTTTGCAGTATCTGATGATAAGCATATAAACCTGAGGAGCTAACAATTCAATCCTACACCAAAAGGACTTCCTGCAGAAGTGAAGACACTTTCAGGGTTATGCAGTCTTCCGCTGAAAGCCATTGTTGCCTGGCATACATGCCCTACGGCAAGGTTTTGACCTACTTGAGAACAGGCATTATGCCATCCAAACAGATGGGCAAAAGCGTAGACAGTCAGGAGACCACGTTTGTACATCAAGCATGGATGACGAGGGCATGATTCTCAGCTGAGAACATTTAAATAATTGTTCATTCAGAGCTTATGCTCCTGTCACAGAAAGTAATATGTCACCATTAATCAAGCTTGGAGTTCAATGCCCTTTAGGAAAGGCACTGTCATGTAAGGTGGATATAATCACCTAGATAGGATCCTAGGAATGATTGGTCTACAGCACAGTTACAAAAATGGTTGACTTCTAGTCCCATCTCTGCTACTAACTTCATAAAAGTGACCTTGAACAATTCAGCCACACTGCTTCATTTCCTCTCCTCTTGTTTTACCAACACAAATTCACATACTATACAAGCAACATTGTTGGTAGAAATCAATGCGTGCAAATAATCTACAACAGAAATGGGTACACATCTCTATAGCTGCTTTATCATTTGAACACCTTATGTGAGATTTTGGTACAACAGGTACGAATCTCCATTTGTGGGCATGACAAATTTCACATGGCTAGACCTCATACTGTTGGCCTTCAGTATCATGGGGATTTTCTTTTTTGAAGATTGAACAGTTAATCTGTGAGCAGAAGTGGATAGAATGGCAAATGCTTCCACTTTGTCGTTGACAATTTCACATGCTTCATTGATTTTCAACATGATCAGCATGCAAAATATAGATGAGTGGGTATAACAAATGATTCCAGACTAATGCCAACATTAATAATAGTCACTATGTACTAATTTGCGCTAAAACTATTTTGGACAAGAAGCAAATAGAAAAGACATATGTTGTGTACATATTTTTGCAAACCAGACGCATACTAAGCAGGATATAAAAAAATTAGGTACTATATAGAAACAACTGGATGTATTAAAATTGGTCCTAAATATTCATGCCAAATGTCAACTTTTAGAAATAATGTCTGGATTGTTATTGCAATATAAAGCCCAAATTTCTTTATCAGTGCTTGCAGAAATGCAACTCATAAGTCCAGACATAGCTAAGTAAGACCTAAGCCTGAATTTCAAAGTATCTACTGATTTAGAACACCCATTCTGAGAACCTTTTCCTATGTGACTTTCATGAGGTAGTTTGTTAGCAATGTCTGAAAGTTAAGTCTACTTGGTTCACTAGTCTCAGTAGCTTGAATGGGACAATTTACACAGTAGACACTGTGTAATGCCTTGCAGAGTTGTTCAGGTATTTCAGCATGCTTACAAGCAATCAACTTTTTGAAGAACTCCTCATGTCCTATTAATCACATTTCCTGCAAATTAGGTTCTGATGGAAAGGTTATTATCCAAATCCACTGCAAGTCATTCTGAAGTCCATTTAATTTGTACTGGGATAAAGTCAGTTCTCAAAAGCATTTCTCAGAAAAGCTACAACACATTAAGGTGGTTATTGTAGCAATTATCTGTTCAAATAAACTGTCCATTAGCAGCTAAGTTTCAAGAAAATATACTGTACTGATTTTAAAATAATTGCTGTATGATATTTTAAAACAAATGTGTTATACAGTCTAGGAACATTTCTAAGAAACCAACCTATTTGCCAACTGATAGCATTGTAGCATTTTCAACATTTAGTCAAGCTTAACTAACTTCAGGGAAAGGAGTCATCCTTCAAATATGTGGCATGTATTTATTATCCAATTCACAAAGGTTTCAGTGCTACAAAGCAGTAATGAGCCTTTATGATGATTAAAATGTCAAAAGAAAATCTAATCAGTCATATTGTGAATTTTCCTCAAATTATAACCACCACTGTTGTACTCTTACAATTCACTGTTGATGACAGAGGAGGTCCAATATGGAGGGCATACCATGAACTTTTTTGTGTAATTTATATAGTCAGGAGTCATTCTTAGGGCATTGTTAAAAGTAATGTACGCAGGGAGAAACATAGCTGCAATTATTGGAGCTCTCAGAAGATCACTCAGTTGTAACACAAATAGGAATGTAGCCTGGCACACAATGCAAGCCATTAGAGGCAGTGAACTATTCCTCTCCCCCATCACCTTCAGCAGAGGATGACATCTTTCTCAGGGCATTGCTCTAAGCACATTTTCTGTGAATCAGTTGTTCTTTTTGTCTCTCCTTCCCTGAGGCACACCATGCCCCCCTGCAATTCTCTTGAGGTAATGTAGCTGTGCTTCTTGCAGCTTGGGTCTGTGTCTTACAGGCACAGCCTTGCTTTCTCTTCATATCTACATGAAATTAAGCAGTAGGAATGCAAATACAACTGCATTTTACTATCTCCATTCTCCTGAGATGATCAGTTATAAAAATATGATATTTGGTTTAGGAAATAATGCAGTAATAACACAAGTCCTTTACTAGAAGAAAAGCAAGAGTCCAGAGCATGTAAAAGAAGTAATAAAAAATCTTCTCAAGTTGGGCATATTTTCTCTTTTGATTATTGTTTCTAACATTGCCTTATTCTGTACTTCTGTACTGCGATTACTTTAATAATGACAGGAGGCTTCAAGCTGTTCCTAAATTCTTGGTTTGGCGATATAATTGTATTTTTTTTAAATACAGTTTTCATAAATAATATTAAATTGTTTTCAATAAATGATGTGCCTCTCTGACTACTGTATAAATTCCCCTTATAAGTATGTATTTATAAACATATTCAGATTCAGGAAGATCATACATAAGTAGGAATATTTTTCATTTCTGTTCAGAAAGAAATACACACACAGCTCCCACTGGGAAGTGGGATAACTGGAAAAGATTATTGAAACTGTTTTTCATGCATACATATAAAGTATTTACATTCCTTTCTAAATATACATTAAAATGAATTTATTTTATTTTTAAGAGAAGTATCAGTCAAGTCACTCACTTCAAGCAAGCACCTCACTTTTACCACGCCTCATTAGCAGCTTCAGAGGGATGGCTTTGGCTCATCACATTTGAGAGCAAATCTCTAAGAAATTAAAAGCATCAATATAAAAAAGCTACAATTATTTTTTAACAATTAAGAATCATAGCTGAAGCACATGAACCCAATCTTCCATGTTAACTGAAAAACACCTGACATTCCAGTATACTCCAAAAAACTTGGAGAGGATCTGCAAAGGGCCTCCTCCCCTACCATCTTCTCTGGGGCTAATACGATGGACTGCCTTAGAGATTTTCTAAAGCTGCCAACACGTGGCTGCTGCTGACAGGAGCTAACATCCCAGACTCACTGCAGGAATTACTATAGTCTATGTCCTTAGAGGACCTTCCACACTGAATATCTCGCACTGCTCTCCTGCATTCACTTCAGAAATGTACTGTTTCACTGGGACAAAGCACAGTGCTCCTAAATATATGGAGTATTTTATTCCAGACAGTTTAGTAACTTAAATATTCCCACCTTCCCCAATACTGTGCATGATTTAGCTGACAGAAGCCACGGTGCATGTAGCTGGCCTGGGATGATTACAGAAAAGTATTATGAATTATAAAAGGATTCCAAGTTTTGGAGGGCCTATGCAAACCTTGAAATCTCCATAACCATTAAAGTTTCCTGTGTGAGACATTAAACTTGGCTTTTTATATTTTCATACAAATACATTCACTAACTTACAACTCCTTGGCTACTGCATATTACAAGTAAACAGTCCTATCACTCTTGGGTGGTGTTGTTTATTCTTTTTAATTAATTATTTTCAAATGAAAGCTCTTAAGCAACATGTTTATAAAAACTGCTTTCCTTTTAGTGGAATGATAGCTTAGGGCATTAAACTTTTAAATAAAATCTTCAACTTTGTCCTTTCGATAAGGCATACAAAATGGTATCTTCACCAAAGATTGTGTAAAATGAGCAACTGTTTCTCCTCTAATGTGTTTAAAGAGTATTTCCCATGAAAGACTAAAATACATAATTGTTTAAAAAAGTTCTGTGCTAGAAAAGGAGAATGTTCAAAGTTCAAAAGATGGGCTATGGGCTTTCTTTCCATCTGGAGTTCATGGGACTAATGCTGATCCTTAAATCTCTTCTCCAACATCTACAGTGGAATCCCTCTAAAGGGTGAAAAAGTCTGTTACACACAGCAAACATTTTACACAATGAAGTTTTAACAATACGGAGATCAGGAGACAAGAGCTTACTAACACATCTGTTATTTTCCTGGTTGGATACCATCAACATGAAAGACAAATACACAGTTAGTTCCTATGTATAGCTGATGCCTTCAAAGGGCATCTCATTTTTCAATTATTTCCTGCTATACTCCAAGTCCTGAAAGATGGTTGCATCAACTATCCAGCAAATTTGAATGCTCTACACTACCATATTTAGCTGTAATGATACAGTTAAATTATTCTGGTATGTCTTGCACTCATAATAAACATAGAATCCTATAATGGTTTGGGCTGGAAGGGACCTTTAAAGATCATCTAGTTCCAACCCCCCCCTGCCATGGGCAGGGACATCTTTCCCTAGATCGGGTTGCTCAAAGCCCCATCCAGCCTGGCCTTGGGCACTGCCAGGAATAAGGCACTTAAAAATTCCCTGGACAACCTGTTCCTATGCCTCACCAGCCTCATCATAAAAAATTTCTTCCATATATCCAATCTAAATCTACTCTCAGTTTAAAACCATTGCCCCTTGTCTTGTCACTACAAGCCTTGATAAAAAGTCTCTCAATTTTTCTTATAAGCCCTCTTCATATATTGAAAGGCTACAATAAGGTCTCCGTGGAGCCTTCTCTTCTCCAGTCTGAACAATGCCAAGTCTCTCAATGATCTATGGAGCTACTCAGTTATTCGGGCCCTCTTCAGTTCTTATATGCATCATATGTCTTTCTTTCTCTTTGAGCTTTTTGTATACTACTGGATAGAGGAATGCACAAAAATGGAACACAAAGATCCATGCTTCAGCTTCTTCTTTGTGCCTTACTCTGCTCAGTGATTAGTACCAGTGAATTGCTGTGGGTTTTTAAGGTGTATTATTGCCTACAGGTTGTTTGATTTTTTCATTCACATCATTCACCTTTGATTGATGAGAGGAAATGAGAAATTATACATAACCCTGAAAAACATTCAATGTTTGTGTGTGCTCCTTTCACAGTGACAGAACACTCACAAGGACCCAGTACTGATATTTGCAGGCAACTTTATGCTTTCATGGAGTCTCCTGGAAGTAACACAACCAGAGCAACTTTCCACATCCCCCTCCTCTTGACATTTTATCCAGAACACAATTTCCCTGTCATATCCTCTCTTCCCAATCACCTCCTTTCATTTGTCTCCCTCCTATTCCCTTTTCCTTCTGCTGATACAAAAGCATTTGGCCATAAAGGAACCTCCTAAAATTATAATCTTGCACTTATTCAACATGTATTTCTGTACTGAATCCATACACCATTAAAAAAAAAAGGGGGGGAGAATTAATCTGCAACAGAATGTCAGGTGATTGAATCAGTGGTACAAGCATAATCAGGAAGAAGGAGAGAATTTGACAAGGCAGAAATTACCATTATCCCTTCGGACATGGATTCACATAAGGAAATAGACTGATGAGCACAGAGCAGCTCATCAGCTTCTTGTGTTAGTATCCCTGTGAAAAAGCCATTCTTCCTCTTTGGTTGCAGACTGTTTTCTTTGCATACCCTTCTCCAGTTGGCCCGTCAGAAATACGTGCCTGTTACCCTTTTCTAAATTGGAGGAAAACTGTTGTTACAAACTGGGAAAGCATTGCTGCAAGTTAAAGCAGAAAAATATTAACATCTTAAGTAATTTACTGTATGTGTATCCACACTAACTGTGACTTTATCAAAAAAAGTCATAAACACATTAGAAGGCATTTTGACAGAGCTTACAAAATTCATGCTCAGATACAAAGATAATTGATTATGATAAAGTAAAACATAAGGCACAGCAAAAGAGATCTATCAACAGTATGAAAAGACAATTAAAATGCATCATTTAGCTGTACTAGGTTTTCAGGATATGTCTCAAATAGGATGGCAGAATAGAAGTTGGAAATACTCTTTCTGGTTCCCCTCAGATACTAGAAACAGCCCTGAAAAATCAAGTTAATATGAAGCAGCCGAAATTAATACTCTTTAGATCAGCTCCAAGGTTAATTAATACATTAATATTAATACATAGTATTTAGTTGCTATCTGAATCTTAAAATAATTTGGTTTTATTTTTTTAAATAGAAAATGGGGCCCACATAGAGGAAGAAGCAATTTCAGAAGCATATGTCCTATTTACTAAATAATAGTGTGCTGAAGATGACACCAAATTTTCCATGTGATTATTGCAATCGTAATGCTAACAAGAAGGATTTCTGATGCGGTAATAATTCTAACACTTCTATAAAAGAAAAAAACCCATGCAAGTAGCAGATGATACCCTTCTTTAAAAATCAGTCACCTCTGTGTCACAGTAAACATGTAAACATCACCTACTATACAAGGCACAGATTTATTTTCTTTAAAAGGTTTGTTGTGTGTGCATAATTCACATAATTCTTACACCCATTTAAAAATATTTCAAACCACTAAATTAGCACTTCTGACTGCAAAATAGACTGTGTTTACTTAGGGAAGGCACATTTCAGATCCCAGTTCTTATTTAGAGAGATTGACAGAGATTCCCAGAGATGGGAATGAAAATGGATATGTTCTGATGCAAATGTTCATTTATGAAATATGTATGTCAAATACATAAATATTTATTTCATTTGGCTAAACAAATAAACAAAACCCCTGAACATGTTACAACCTTTGAAACAAAATACTTTGTGTTTTGCAAGAAAGACTCTATGGGGGAACATACAGTTCCCATGCTTCTCTTTCCCCTGAAAAGTTATACCTGTTATGAGAAACAAGTTTCTCAGTTTCCCACACATCACAGTAAAGATTTTAAACCTTTCAAAATAAAAAGCCTAAAAATACTAATAGTTGCTTACATGGAAAATACTTTAAACGATGGTTAAACTACCATAATGCAGATTTCTATATGAAAGCCTTATTTGGCCATTTTCTGGGTGTAAGTGCAACCTTCAGACTTAATAAAGCACTGTCTACTTTTTGCACACCTTTGATATAACTAAAAGTTTAGAATAAAATGACAGTAGCGATTTCATTGAAGACATAGCACAGCAAGAAGTATGATTGCTTTTTAGTAATTTATATAATCACAGTCCCTTCTTTTAAATGCAATGTTTTTATTGTCTACTCTGCTTCTTTGATATTTGGGCTTCAGTTTTTCAAAGGAAAAAAGAGGCAGTATAACAATGAGACAAAAGTTTTTATTCTGTGTTTTGACTGCTTTTTAACACTGTTAAATATGTGCAACATATTAACTGCAACATCCACAGAATTGAATATTCTGTCTTTTTTCCAAACTGTCTCCTTAATTATCTGGAATTTTATGGTTCCAGTGGCTAAAAGTACTGAGGTTCTGTTATTAGATTTACTAGTGTGAGAGTAAGTGGAGGTAATAATCGAAAGCAGTATTAATTTCAGACTTAGGAGGAGATAATGGTTTGTGCCGGTTTTGTCTGGGGCAGAGATAATTTGCTGGGCGGTAGCGGGCGCGGGGCCGTGTTTGGCTTTGTGCTGGCAGCAGTGCTGCTAAGGCAGGGATGTTTTCCCTC
>JANZLQ010000065.1:7686909-7714411 GCA_026212715.1 Elanus axillaris
CACGGAGCAGGTTTTCTGGCAGGACTTGTGACCCCGTGGGGGACCCACGCTGGAGCAGTCTGTGCCTGAAGGACTGTAAGCCATGGAAGGGACCTATGCTGGAGCAGTTTGTGAAGAACTGCAGCCCGTGGGAAGGACTCATTCTGGAGGAGATTGTGGAGGACTGTCTCCCATGGGAGGGACCCTACGCTGGAGCAGGGGAAGAGTGAGGACTCCTGCCCCTGAGGAGGAAGGAACAGCACAGAAAACGTATGATGAACTGACCCCAACCCCTATTCCCCAACCCCCTGCGCCGCTGGGGTGGGTAGGTAGAGAATTTTGGAGTGAAGCTGTGCCTGGGAAGAAGGGAGGGGTGGGGGGAAGGTGTTTTAAGGTGTGGTTTTATTTCTTATTATCCTACTCTGATTTGATTGGTAATAAATTGAGTTAATTTTCCCCAAGTCCAGTCTGTTTTGCCCAAGATGGTAATTGGTTGAGTGGTCTCTCCCCATTCTTATCTCAATCAACAAGCCTTTTGTTATATTTTCTCTCCCCTGTCCATCTGAAGAGGGGAGTGATAGAGCAGCTGCATGGTCCTTCGTTGCTGCTGAGGTTAAACCACGACAGGCACAGATGAAGAGACTAGCACAGAAATCATGGAAAATTCTTCACTTATAGGAACAACAATTTTAAGTGATTCAGTGATTCATATGCATCCCATCTTAGCCTATTTACTTTTCATTCATATTATATGAAAGTAGTTGTGAATAATCCAGTATTTGTTTACATTGTACAACATTTGAAATTACAGGCATTAACACAGTGCTTACCTGAGACAGAAAGTGACAGAATTTCAAAGTAAAGGTTACATTTGAAAAAAACCCTGCCTTTCATTAAGAAGATCTCTTTTTAAAGCAACAGTTAGTGTATGAATCTAGGTCTTACTTCAGTTACTTCAGTTATATAACAATGGAAAGGTTGTTTAATCCATCCATTTCTTCTGCTTTAAAAATCAGAATAACTAAATGATCACCACTGCAAAAAAGTGTCTTATTAGTCTTCACTCACAACATGGTTTGGAGATATAAAGCATTTTTAGCTTTATGTATTTCAGATGAGCTCTGGTAGCTCCTGATATACAAGGACATAAAACTTTTTTTTTTTAATGAAACAAATTAAATAGCAGGGAAAGAATTAAAATTTAAAAAAAACCAAAAAACAGCCGAAGTAGTCAAAGTATTCAAATTACATAATTCTTATTCACTAAATAAGTTGAGGAGTCACTCCATCAAACTATAGAAATAGTCAAATGTCAGTTTCAAATTATCCAATAACAAATAATTTGTTGAATAATGTCTGACAAAAAATATTCAACCATCTCTAATGCTTTCACCCTCTCCCATTTTCATAACTTTGGGAGAAGTTAACATCTGTGGTTACATCTTTCCGTACTTGCACTTTTCACCAAAATATTTTGTTTTGAAAGTGTGTGCTGAAAATCCCTTCAGAAATTTTTGAGTTAATAATTCCAAATGAGAGCAGGACAGAAGGGGATATCTATCCTACTTCCCATCAATAAAATAAACCAATTCACATTAAATGGTTTGTATTGGAGTACATGCAGAAGTTCATTAGATGAATCTTTGCTAAGCATCAACCTCACTTTCAAATATCACCAATAGGAAGCAATGGCATTTACAATCCTGCAGAACAGTCTACCAAGATACATCCAATTGTCTGGAAGGTTTTCATGTATTTGCTTTTACAGGAATATGGTAGAAAAATATCACTATCTCCTTTGTAAAGTGGCTATTGCCTAGGTCTTCTCAAAGACAGACAGGACATTTAACCTCATCTTTAAGTAGTATTTTACTCCAAATTGCCTCACAGGCAGGACTTCATGTTTTACTTGTCTCATCAAAGTATCTTAAATATGATTGAAAGCTGGCATTTAGTACATAAAAGCTGAGAAGAAATACAAACATATACCAAGGTAAAGAACAAAAAATTAACCCTTGCAAAACCAAACATTGATGAAGGAATTAAAACTGGGTTTGCTTCTGTATGAAACCAACTTGTCCAATTTAGTGTGGTTTTATATGATTTTGCATACCCTGGAGGTATGCATGTTCCCCTTTGCAGGTACATAAACCTGATGACAGGTGGAGCAAAGAGGAGACAGTAATCCTGACTGTGCTTCAAGTGTGATCACAGTAAACTGGTTCCACTCCTCTCACAGAGTTGGCACTTTCCAAAGACTGATCACTTCATTTTTTAAATAACAGACAGGAGTAAGAATCTTAAGTGGTTAGGATTATACTGTTTCCTTCCTGAAAATAATTCCTCAAATCTTACATGTCTACTCCATATTTACATTATTTACCTTCTTCTTGTAGGTAAGTACCTTCCATTTACAGAGAAAATATTAGACTTACCAGTGGAGAGACATTTCATATGATACAAAGTAAACATAAACATATATTCAGAAGTAGAAGCTTTTAAAAAAATACCTTTGCTTTTAAACTTTTAACATAAATTCCCTAACATACTTTACAGTTTATTCTTCAACTCAGTAATGATGAGACTGCTTAACATTTCT
Source organism: Elanus axillaris (assembly GCA_026212715.1). Taxonomy (NCBI): domain Eukaryota; kingdom Metazoa; phylum Chordata; class Aves; order Accipitriformes; family Accipitridae; genus Elanus; species Elanus axillaris. Next base: position 7,689,488 of record JANZLQ010000065.1, read on the forward strand.
GAGCTTTATATCACATTTGATTCACGTTACTCCAGTGCTTCAGTGAAACACTGCCTGGGACTTAAAAGTCACTTGTGTTCTAAGGTCCCAAAGCTTACTGTACTCTCAGGACTTGATTTCTCTACTTCTTTGGGAATTTTAAGCTGTATTTTCGTAGGAGTAACTGGCATTACACAGGCAGAATATATCAGGCAAAACTGATGGGGCAGGGGGCAGGGAGCAAGCAAGTCCACTTGTACATCTTCAGTCATGCAGTTTAGCTCTTTGAAGGTTTTTTTTGTTCTAAAATAATAATCTTTATAAAAAAGTTGTCTTCCAGCCAAGAACACATTTTATACTGAGGAGGCATAACTTCAAAACAGTCATTTCAGAGCTTCTTGGGGTTTTATTTAAAAAAAAAAAAAAACCAAAAACCAAAACCAAACAGAAGCTAGATTTTGCCTAGTCATGCACCAATTTCATAAGTAATTCAATATCATGCGATTTTAAATACCGAAGGATAAATTAATAAGTTCTGAAGTATTTTCCTGTATCATCGTCAAAATACATACAACAAACCAAACATATCATGTACAGCAATAATTTGTATTCTCTTTAGTCAAGTAGGACTCTGGGGAAATTGTTATGTCAAACTGACTTTTTTTGACCACCAGTCCAGTAAGTTGCACCCTCCAGATCATAAACTCTTGATAGATACTTTATTCGTACAAGCATGCTTTTCTATCTTGGGGGAACATGAGAGAAGTTATAGAGAGTAAGCTTCACATTTCAATAGCTTCTTTAATTATATTTTATGTATCTACTAAAAGATAATGAGGGGCAGGAAGGGAGAGAACTATCCTCTTAATTTTTAATGGTAAAAAAATATTACAGCCTTCAGACTCTACATAAAATATCATTCATTAGTGATCCTTCACTGTAGTTCAATGATCAGTATGGAAACTCTATTCACAACCATTTAGAAAAATAAGTTCACAGATCTTTAGAAATATAATAAAATCACAGCCTCAGCATATTTTGCAGTTTTGTTTCAAAGAAGGGCTATAACTAAAGTGGAATAGGTAAAGGAAACTATGACTAGGGTTAAATCACTAAGCTGTGAGAAAATAATTTTACCTGCCTACACCCATCATCTTGCTTCAGACAGGGATATGAGTCTGTTTATTCCAGATTTTAATTTGAAAAAAATTATCTACAGGATTCTGTATGTAATTGTCACAATGTGGCTTTTAGTAAGTGTTCATTTTTATTAATAGATATTACCATCCTGAAGAACTGTGAAGAATTTACTATCTTCCTGCATATACATCAAATGAAGTCAAGCTACATGAACTGTTTTTATTACAAATGACAGTATCAATTTAAGTTTTCCAGTAAGAGAAGAAAACTGTATATCTCATGAGAGACATAAAGAATAAACATGTGTTTCTGCCAGCTGTTCTTTTGCTAATGAGTCTTTTTTCTCTGTCTTTCTCTGCTTAAGTCCCAATATACATGGAGAGTTTTGTTTGATTATTCATGGCTGTTTGCCTTTCTAATATAATGTCCTTTCTTTTTCAGTGGGTATGAACATCTATGCTGAGATATTTCAGTGCACTCTGCCTATTCAATTTTTATTACTTACATTTTTGGACAAGTAAAACTGGAGGCAATCTATTCTAATTCGACATAAAAAGACAAAGAAATCTGAAAAAATGTACAAAATGCAGATGAGTGGTAATTCACATACTCTAATTAATTACACTCTAATTAAACATGAAGTTAATTTGAGATTTTTTTCCTTGTTCTTTTGAGATTTCTTTTTTGTTTGTAAGCAAAACAAACAAGTCTGATCATTGCCTGTTTCAAGACACCATTTTGTATCTGCCCCACAGAATGTGTCTGAACTTTCCTTTGGACAGTGGGACACTGATGATGAAGTTCCCATAATATTCATTTTTGCTTGGCCTTCCTTTATTCAAAATAATATTGTTTATAGATATATCAGCAGAACTAAGAAGTTTGGTGAATAAATCCATGTTTATATTTAACAGCATTTGAATAGATTAACGTATTAAGTGATGAGGATGGAGAGTGAAAACAAGTCTAGAGCCTCTACTTCCCAGCCTCAGATCTGCATTGTGAGCACTACTAGCTCTCACCAAGGTCAGCTGATGCCTGTATTGGCTCCAGAAATACAAGGCAGTCTCACTATGGTATTATTACTGTTTCTGAGAAGCCTGAAGGAGGTAAGAGCCAAGGTCATTGCACATACCCAAGTTTGTGCTGCTCCAGTGCTCGTAACGGCTTTTGGCACATCCAAGTTACAGCAGGAAATACCGGGCTGCCCTAGGTAGCAGGGCTGTCCAGAGCTGAAGTACAAGAGTTTGCAAATCCATCTTTCCCACTCCTGATGCTTTTCCCTACATCAGCACCTAAGTAAGCTAATGCAAAAGAATATTCCACTGAGCCTACTTTGTGGTTAAAAGCTTTTTACAACTCTAAAGGACAGAGCAAAGATAAGTGTGTCACTAAAAATAACAGAAGATAGTGTGGGCTTAATTCAAATCTATGGCCAAATTGCAGAAATGCTAATTACAATGTTCCCCGATAGACTGGAATCTGTGTTCATTCAATCTGGCTGTTCTTACTGGGACATCTCAGAAATGTGACAGTTTGCTCAAAAGAGGTCTTGGATCAGGCCCTAAACCAGATCATTACACATGCAGTTCAACTTTGTATCAAATATAACATCTAAACTCAGTAAGTTTTGTCACTACCTGGCCCAGAAGTTAGAATCGTTTGGCTTTGAAAAGCTGCATGCTATTTAATTCAGAATACAGAAGTGTTTACAGAAACAGAACACCCAGCAGCCTTTAATGTTTAATTCTCTTTGTTGCTCTGCTTAAATCATTTCTCTCTCACAACCATACAATAGCATTAGAAACTGGTTTGTGAATACAAATTCTCCTTCCTTTTATAAAAACGAACACTGACATCTGTAAGTAAAAAAAAAAAAAAAAAAAAAAAAAAAAAAAAAAAAAAAAAGAGTATGGACTGTCCTTACACTGTGTTTTTCCTTCACTGTGAGCTGTAATTTAAGGATCTATTAGGTATCCATCAGCATGCAGAACTAAGAACTTAGTTCTAGGTTTGCTCCTGAGCTCCATGTCCAGGAAAGAACTTGTAATGTTCAAACCTTCCTGTTCTGATTGTCCATGAGAAAGACATCAAGAAACACAGACCAGAACAGAAGGCAGCCTCTTGCCATTTGGCTGGAAATGATTCAGCTATCAAGAAAAAAAAAGTTAAGTGTCCCAGAATCAGGAGAAACACTACTTCCTGAAACTCTCTAAGCATTTCTTGTATGCACAGCAAGCGTATTCAGTTTTCAGTTGAGCCTTCACACACACACTCACTTTTGAGCTGTTTATTGGTGAGAAGTGCTTTAAACACACTGTGAAATTACCCACTGGTAAATAAGGTAGTAAGCCCATAATACCAGATATTGAGTCGAAGACTGAATGCAACAGAAAACAATCCATTAAATTGGACTATAGCAACATAATAAAGACTATCTAAACTAGGAGAAAGAAACAAAACCCCCCACATCATTTCTCTTGTGCCCCTACGTATGAAAAGTAGTTGCTTGATTCAGATTCATGATAAATTTATCTTCCAAAAGGAATGATGTTTCTTGACGTCTTTCTCTCTCAAACCACAGTACTAGTAAGATAGCTACCTGGTTTCCTAACTGGAATTCTATGGAGAATTCAATGGGAGCTGACCATTAAGCATGCCACGATACAAAATTCTTGCTTACTTGTGACGTTCTATAATCTACATCTCTGAGTGTCATCTGAAACTGTTTCTCATTTTTTAAAGGAATTCCCCAAAAATTTCTGTTACTTTACTACTTCCCTTCAAATTGACTAATAAAATTCTGTTTTGTTGCAGTAAGAATAAAAACTTGTGCATGGACTGATATGGACACACCCAGATTACCTTTGTGATCAATAGTCTTCTGCCAATCAACACTGGCAAGTTAAATTTCTCTTGCTACCTTAACCCACAGTCTTATCTTAATAGCACGTCTTTGGGGTAGAAATCATCTCCTTGTTCACTGCAAAGCATCTAGCAGACGTTCAAGGTAGAATCCCTAAATTCCACAGAAAACATTAATGTGTTTTTTTAAAAACTTCATAGAACACAATGAACTAACATTACTAAGAATAGGTTTTAAAATACTTTAAAGAGATTTTCTTTTTATCTTTTTGGATTGAACATCTGTAGATTTTAAAAAGATGAAATCTTCTGTATCTAACATTATGTGCTAGATTCCCTACTACAAGTCTCTTTGTGAGCAATTCCTAACAGCTGTGCAAACATCAGCCACAATGTACAGGCACAATGCCAAATAGAAGATTACTAAATAGATGAAAATATCGTATCTTCACTGAAATTGTTACTTCCCAGAAAATTCTAAGATATACACATGATCAGTAACATCTCAAATGTTCAAAGTAATTGTTTAGTCCTGAGAAGGCTCAAAGAAGATCTTACCACGGTGTATAAATACTGAATGGGAGTGTGAAAAGACGATGGAACTAGACTCTTCTCAGTGATGTACAGTGAATGGACATGAGGCAATGGGCACTAAGTGAAATACAAAAAAATTCTGTTTAAACATAAGGAAAAAAAAAAGCTTTTTTACTGTCATGGTGATCAAACACTGGAACAATTTGCTGAGAGGGGTTAAGGAGTCTCTGTCCCTGAAGATAGTCAAAACTCAACTGGACATGGTCCCAAGTAACCTCCTCTAGCTGACTCTGCTTTGAGCAGGGTGATTGGACTAGATGGTCATCCAGGGTCCCTTCTGTTCTCAACTATTCCACAATTTTTTATACCAAGTTCAAAATGAATCCTTTTTACTATAGTCAGTCCTTAATTTTATGAAAAAAAAATAATTGCTAGGAATCAAACAACAGGTGATCAGAGAATGCAGAACCTAACTCTTTAGTCTTCAAAAATCAACTATCAAGTTCTACAGAAAAGTAAAAATTAACAATTTTATAGATGCTTTGATTTTCTATAGGGCTTTTTAATAGTGAAACAGATGCAGGATAAGGAAATAAAGACATAATTTTATACTGAAGTAAATAAAATTCACCTTCAAATGTTGTGATCTGCCTTAAGTATGAAAGAATTACTGTAGCAAATCCATTTCATTTATCAGTGGGGGAATACATCAATACACACAAAGTACTCAAATCATAGTGGAGCCAACAACTGACAAAGTTGTCATTCTATTCTCCCATAAAATGGAACAATTTACAATGCTGAAAGGCTGATCACAGTAAAGGATGAATACGTAGAATACTTCCAGGTCTGTTACTGGTTAACAAAATCAGCACAGGCGCAGAAAAATGCTGCAGACACATCGCAGTGGTGCAGCTGTGACAGGGATCAGACTAAGCTCAGCAGTATCTTAAAGACTGAAATCTTCCTGAACAGACTCTCGGTAATGGGTTGGTTTGGTTTTGGTTGCGTTTTTTTGTTTGTTTGTTTTTAAATTGAGGTGGGCACACAGAGAAAATCAGAACAATGCAGCCATTCCAACTGCTTCCCCCTACATGTTGCTTACATGAACTGAGGCTACTTGACTTCAACAAACCTTTTGTGTTTAAGATAGCTTTAAAAAAAAAAAAACACCTTGGAATTTTCCCTGCCTAATTTGTAGTCCAATTCCACATTAAAACTTTTATATTTAATACATTAAGAAGATAGGAATTACATCAGTCTGTTCAAGTCCAAGCATATGGTCAGGCAAAACTGACAATAAGATCAATATGTTCTTACAATGTGATAAATATTATGCAGTCAATGCATTTTTCCTGACTAAGTAGAAGAGATTTATTTATCTGCAAAACTGATGTACCAGGAAATGTCAATTAAAACCCAAGAAATACAATAAACATTCAACTCGCATAGACACATTTTTTAAAAGTAACATTATGAAACATTTTCCAAGGAAGAAACTCAGTCAGGTTTGCACATAATATTAATGAACAAGGCCAGATATAGTCTGAGCCACCCTCTTTCTTTTCCCCCGCCCAAACGCAAATTTTCCTTATTTCAGCATTCATCAGTAGTGAACACTGTCACATAAACTTCTCATACCACAAAAATGAACTGACAGGACTAGCATTATCTACTGATACACTTCCATTCTGTGTGGCATTTGACATAGCTTGCCTTTGCTTTAGTGCCCTCCTGTTCCTAGTGGAATGAGAGGGGCCTAAGGCAATTTTTTTAAATCACATAATAAGTAGAAGCAGAGAAGAAAGATTAAAGTAGCTTTTGGAGCAGAAGAGTGCTCCTAAAATTCTCCCTGTTTTAAATAAAGCAATTCCCAAACTCACATGTTTACTTTTTATCTGAAGCTCTTTTTATCAAAAGAAATATCTAACATAATTATGTAGCAATTATTAACTATATATACAACAAAGAATAATGTTTTAATCCCATTTTCAGAAAACTACAACTAAAGAAGTACCATGCAAATTAAGCAAGTTTATTTCAAATTAAGAGTTGAAACTCTCTTAATTAAGAAATTTAATTTTGAATGAAGAGTAGATTCTTAATGAGAATTCTTAAATGGGGAGCAGAAGGATAGAAGGACATACAGTCTTCCCAATTTACATCCTGTTTCCCAACCACCATGATTAGGTGATAAATGTTATAATAGATCAACTGGAAAGAAACCATCTTGCAGAATAAAAAAGAGCTACTCGGAGCTCTTAACCCAGCATGTGTCATTCACCCAATGGAAAACATGAGAAAGAAGGGTAAGAGCTGAGACTCTGAAGCAGTTAAGGCTAATGCTACTTGATCCAGTAAATTTTAGTTGACAAGTATGATTTAGAATTACAAAAGGCATGAAGTGAGAGTGTGTAGCCATTTCTATGAAAAAAAGCAAACCAAAACAAACCCCAACACCTCAAACTTTTCAAAACTAGGAAAAATCTTAAATGTCTCCCATTGTTTAGCAAATCTCTACTGTACACACAAAAGTTCAGGCTTATTTACTATCACTTTATGAAATCCTGTTTTATGCTATAAACAGTATCTCTTTCTAAGATAACCCAATTCAATTAGGGAGGAGAAAAAAAAAAAAGGAGAGAGTCACATCTGATAAAATTATGGATCTGCCAAGCATTGACAGGGATAAAACGGATGAATGAAGTTTTCAATTCTTAATTAAACACACTCCTTGAAGAATAAGATGTAGATCAAAAATTTCTGTACAACTGTAGTTTGTGACTGCAGAGGGAGGACAGCGATTTCTTAAAAAATCCACACTGGCAGCATCAAAACCAGCACTAGCAGTGGAGCTGCACATATTGCTGTCCTATGTATATGATCATCCCTCACATCCCATTTAGAAGGCAGAACACTAGATCAAACTGAATTCCTACCTGTGAGCCAGGAAGCATACAGGCGACTTGGATCTCTGCTTCTGGGTTTGTCAGTGCAATTTATAGTCAAGGAGGGGTATGGGGAGAAGAATGCAAAACCAGCATATGACATAGCTGCATTAATTACTTCATCTGCACTGCAGTTTGCACTGTTTTTATCTTACAGCAGCCATGAAGCTTCACTGCTCATTCCTCACCTTCACTGTTAATCTACACCCTTAGACTGAAAGGACCCACACATTAGTTTTTAGAGTTAGTGTGACTAGATTGGAATGGACTATTGGGTCAGAGCTTCTCTCAATGGCATTAGAATCATCAAGCACGCCTGTCACCTTCCAAAATTGTTACTCTTTCACCAGGAGCTAAGTACTATAATGAAGCATGAAAAAGTTCTTGATTAAATGAAATCAAGTCCAAACGGTGAAGAGTGGGAGGCATTGTACTAGACGGCCTTTTCTGACCACCACCACCTCACCTCCATAAGACTGAATTTCTAAGGTCTGTCTGGTAGTCTTACTAGAACCACAGCAATACTGTTCTTCCAGTTAAAACACGCTGTCTTCTTTCAGTTTGAAGAGGCATACTCACAGTAATTTATCTTTATTATTTGTTTGGTAGCTCTGAATCTAAATACATCTACATCATATTTCCTGGTTGTAATTAATGCTGTTTTGACTTCCACTCACAGAATCCTGTTGTAACCTTCTGTACTAAGTAACCAAACTGGACATGGTGGGCATGTAAATGCTGGCAGGGGGAGAGTAATGTGTATGAAATACATTGGCAGTTATCCTTTGTATCCCTTTTACAGGACTTAGTAAGGGATGACAACAAGTATCCTGAGCCTTTTAGGTATTTGTGATCTGCTTTCCTGTATGTGAGTGTACATCACCCTTTAGAATTTTTACATAGTAAATTAGATTTCAAGGGCCATTGCACCTCCAAGATAAAAAGTATTAAGGATAGGAATAAATGCTAAACAGAGCAACAACATGAATGATAACTTGTGACAGAGTTGGAATGCATTAAAGGAAAAGAACCCAGTAGGAAGTGAGGGAACTCCTGTACCTGTCAAAAAGTGCTCAGCATTGCATATGATGAACTTGCATATTGCAGAGCCTCTCCTATGCAACTTTTTGCCTCCAGCCAGCATAGCATAACCTGAATATGATTGAATATTTAATGTTTATGGTCTATTGGACATTAGAATCTATGCAAATATTATGTCAAAATGAATTCATTTCAGAAGGTAACAGAAGAACCATGTTGTAAATTGTGTCATTTCAGTGTTACAAGGAAGCTGGAATTCTTCTGTTATGTAAAAAACACCAGTTGCTTCAACAAAGAAACGAAGAAACAAAAAAAATTGCACTTCTATGTCATCTGTTTAGGCAAGTTCTGGTCATGATAATCTAGGTTTCAGTGTTGACAGATAGACTTAGTGCTTCTAAACCACAGTGAAAACCAAGCTATAGTTTAAACGTGCAGGAAGAAGGGAAATCAGGCACTTTATATTGCATCCCAAATAAAATGATAATCAGAACTACTTCAGTGTTAGAGAAATAAAATTAAGCTGCATTCCAGTGCTTAAAAACTTCTCAGCATTCATTAGGGAGTCAAAACTATCAGGCAATCTTAACAACACATACTGCCACCTACTCCATCTTTAATAAAGTAAACTGGTGAGAATACACCTCCAATACTGTGTTCAGTTTGGGCCCGTCACTATAAGAAAGACACTGATGTGCTGGAGCGTGTCCAGAGACGGGCAGCAGAGCTGGTGAGTGCCCCTGGAGCACAAGTCCTGTGAGGAGCGGCTGAGGGAACTGGGGCTGTTTAGTCTGGAGAAAAGGAGACTGAGGGGGGACCTTATCGCTCTCTACAAATGACCTGAAAGGGGGTTGGAGCCAGTGAGTGGTCTCTTTTCCCAAGTAACAAGCGATACAACAGGGGGAAACGGCCTCAAGTTGTGCCAGTGGAGCTTTAGATTGGATATTAGGAAAAATTCCTTCACCAAAGGGGTTGTCAAGCACTGGAACAGGCTGCCCAGGGAAGTGGTTTAGTCACCATCCCTGCAGGTATTTAAAAGACGTGCAGATGTGGCATTTAGGGACATGGTTTAGTGGTGGACTTGGCAGTGTTAGGTTAAGGTTGGAGTCAATGACCTTAAGGGTGTTTTCCAACGTAAATGGTTCTGTATTCTATCTTTATCCAGTTGGTTTATTAATTTAAGTAACCTTTTTTTTTTTTTTTGAGGACACATTACTAATTTCTAATAATAAGAAATTTTGAGGTCCTTTTAAGTTCAAACCAAAAGTGTCAGACTACCAATGGCCCATCTGATTTGCTTTTACTAAATTGAGGTTTTGATTTAATGTTGATGGCCATGGAGTACACAGCACAGTCTGCTGGCCATTTTTCTTCTCTGCAGCCAAAGACTCTCCTATGGAAATAAGTCTGTTGTGCTAGTAAGAATGAACAGATGACTAAAATACAGCTAGATTTGAGGAAGAACACAGTGTACGTTTCCTGATCCAAGTGAAAAAGACAAAACCAGGCTGTAATTAAATATGTTCATAGCTGAACAGATGTATCCACAATAATTCTGATCAGGGCCAGAATTTAAGACATTGCTGTGCATACAGGTAACATACACAAACATGTAGTTTTTCAAACTTGAAAAAGACCCTCCCATAGTTAAAGAAGAAACAGAACAGAGAACAAAAGGAATTCTAGACTAGTAAAAAGCCTTAGGTAAAATGCTACTGGATTCGATTTTGAACAGTGTTGAGTGTCCTCAGTTCAGTAATACCTAAAAATCCTGATATGCTAGAAAAGTTACCTTGCAGGAGCCAAGGCACAAATTACCATACCTTTAAGCCCTGTGGTTTTTGGGAGGTTTTTTGTTGTTTTTAAATTATCATGTTAAAGTAAGAAAGGCAGACACTTGTAGACAAAATAGTTCAATTTCTTCCTATTATAAGTTTTGTGGATAGTACATTATAAGAACAAAAACAGTTTAGACAAATTACACATCTCACTGCTTTAATGTAATATACAAAAGGTAAAGAATGAAGAAGTTTGTCACTGAAATAGACAATTTGCATTCCCCCGATCATGCAGAATTGACAACGTCTACAGTTGTGCAAATGTACCTAATCTGCACATTAAGACAGAGAAGGAAAAATAAAACCTCATTTAGCTGCCTGCCAAGCCTACGGCATGCTACCCTCCTGTTTCCTTCCCACTGCCCCACCCCCACCAAGGGAGAAATCTCTTGGAGATGGTCCTCCTGACAAAAAGCTATCTGCTTTAATAAGAATTGAACATGTTGTTCCTCCTACCCATTCACTGCAACCAGCAGGATACTATTTGATTCTTTAAATTGTAATGTATTAATGAAGGTTTGGAGGTAAAAGCACAAGCTGATTTCATTTAAGAAAACACCTGACATTGCTGAGGTTTCTAAGTGTAAAACAATCACAAAGGGAAATTAAAAGTCTTTTCAGAATTGCCTCATGTACCAATAGGAAGTAGAAAAAAAAAAAAGCAAAACCAAAAAACTTGTAGGCATATACTCACAAAGGCATTTTTATTTCATTTTCTGACCTCCTGGTAACACACCTGCAGCACGCTGCCTAGCACTGATGATATTTTAAGTGGTGTGTTTCAAGAAGATAGCAAACATGCTACATTCTGACAGAAAGCTTAATTGTCAGAATGCTAAACGCTAATGCAAGCCAATAGAAATGTCTTCAACTGCCTAGTTTTACACGGCTCAAAAAAACAAAAATCCTTAAGAAAAATAATCTCAGTGTCCTAAATGGAGAACTAATGGAATTATTAGTCCATTACTTATTATAATGAGGAAGCACAAGAAAAAGGCTGCCAAATCCAAGAGCTCTCCTCAGCATTTCTTTAGGTTACTTTCACTGGACTATTGTATATTAGGTAGCATTGTTACAAACCTACAATTCAGTTTTAGTATCTCTTCTTTTGTATTTTTGAAGTTCAGCTTCTGTAACAAGATACTAGGTGTGCATCGACCTACTACTTTCAGTGGCAGCATACATGACATTGTCAAAATACAAAAATCATAGAAAAACCTCCACATGAAAATCAGAATTTGCATCCCCCAACATTTCCATTATGAACTACAGGAAATCTAACAGTGATTTACTTCTTTATTAGAAATACCATCCTAATTTCATCACTTAAAGATTTGTATAGCTATAGTCTGAAAAGTAAGAAAAACTCCTTTCACCAAACTATTACAAAATGTTCTCCTGGTAATACATTTAACTGAATACAAATTTCTACAACAAACATATAAAATAAAATGTAACCAAATGACCAGAATTTAAGTTTAGAGTTGTTGGTCTGAATATCAGATTAATCAAGCTTCTTACACTACTTGATTTGTTAATATTAGATTCTTGTAAGGGTAAGTTCAGCCAATAATCTATACTGATCTTAAACATAAATGAAGCTCAAAACAACATTTCTCTCCCTTATATTTGCTCTCTACATTCACTATATCATCATCCAAAGCAGTTTACTTCATGTAATGGTCTTATTGTAATAAAGCTAATTAATGGGGTTGTATAACTTAATGATGATACGGAACATAATAAACAACTTCAGAAGGCATGCCATATATTCAAAAATAATAGAGCACAAAACTGTAGAATCTGCATCAGCTCCACAAGGACATTTGAGTGCTCATTGAATTATTTCCAGTGAAGTAGATACTGAATGCTTTTCTAGAAAAGCACTTGAAACTATGCATCAGTAAGCAAAAGCCCAAATATTTCATTTTTTTCAGAAAATCAATGATAGCATTAACATATGACTACAAGGCTTTAAATTCTTCATTTGATATTAAACATTAATACTAATGTGAAATATTAAAAGAGGTGGTATTAGGAAAAATACATGTATTTCTACAGACCATTGGTAGCAGACAGCTGTCATTGCCTGACTAAAATAAGGCCCAAACCAAATATATTATATCCAGACTATGAGAAGAAAATTTAAGGTAACTGAATATGACCTTTTTCAATAAACCTGAAAATTAAGAGACTAACAAGTTTTGAAAAGAATATAAATTTAAGAGTGTGCAGGTATTCATACTGTTATTATTAGAGGCAAGGCTAACAGCAGTTCTACAATAGAACAGGAAGAAAAACAGGCCCATCCTGATACTACTTTTCTTTTTCTAATATAATTCTTTTATGTGCAGAAGAAAGCAATATTTCTGAATTCACTGCTACCAGCACATAGCCTGGTGTCAAAATTAGACATGTGTTAGACCAACATAATGGAGTGAGATAGCCCTACAGAAGCTATTTTGTCTGATGATTCTGAACAGAAACAACACTTCATCAAGATTTTGAATCATAAGCTTAACATAAAGAATAGAAAAGTATCAGTATGATTAATAAATCATGCAAAAGGGGAGTTGAAATTTAATTATGGGTAATTTGCCTTCCCCAGGGAAGGAGATGGTAAGTTCTCTCCACAAGTTAGAAGGTCACTTACAAGGTTGAGAGAACACAGATACAGATTCTTTTTTGCTTTACAGAAAGGAAGATCATGCCTAAGAACTTTTATTGAAAAATTACAGTAGCTATAGTTAAATCAGCATGGAGCACTGTTAAATTAATCTAAGCTAATGAAAACATCAGCATTGCCACAAGAAAGCAAATGAGAGATGGAGCATAGAGCATTAATGCAGGGAAGTACTGGGGGAATAAAAAGTCTGAGGTTATTAACTGCTGAGGCAGAAGCGGGACAGCGGTACAAGAGGACACCATCTCACCCCTTCACCATCCAGTAGTTCACAAGGCACTCAACAGATCTTCAGCAACATGTTTCTGCTTTCATGGCAACACCACTCCTGATGTATTTATCAGACTTCAGTAACCAGTCCCATAGGAGCCAGCAGGGAAGCACCAGTTTGCTCTACAACCAAGATAAGAGCAGCTATAACTATTTTTCTACCACTCCCTGTTATTCCTCCTGCTACTTTTATGTAACTTCTCCAAGAAAAATTAACTCCAGGTGCTGCAGAATTCCACTTTGAAGTTCCTTTATCTGCAAGCCGACTGAGGGCAAAACCATCCTGTTGACAGTGGAAACCATCTGATAATGGGCTCTCTCTAAAGTAGTAACTCAAGCTACGCCAACTTCCTCCATGACACAAAACAGCTGTCTGCAACCAGCCAGCCCACCAAGCCTCTTCCTGCGCACAGCTGCATGCCGTATTTTCTGTTTGCCACTTGGTTACTGCCTCCCTCCCTGACATGAAACCCACCCAGGTGTAGCTAGCCAGCCCTGTGCTTCTTCACCTTTAAAGAACATGCAAACCAAGGGTTTGTTACATACAAGAAGTCTGTTTTGTATATAAATAAGTAAAAAACAAAAGAAAAAAAAGCACCTATAATTTCATTCCAAATCAGTTTCTAACATTGGTTCTTTATTCCATCACCAGCCACTTTTTCATTAATCTTAGTTAATTATTAATTCATGATGTTTGCAGATATCACTTTTCTTACACAAAGAACTTTCTCTCAAACCTAAACATACCGAATTTTTTATCTGCACTGGAGCATATCTATATATTATGTGCCAGAAGCACTTTTTTTTAAAGAAAAAAAAATAAACCACCAAAAATTCAGATATGTATAATTTAAAGGGACCTGGAGGTAACTGTGTCACACAGCTGTTAATGTGGGTTGAAAGCAGTAAATCAACAAAGAAAAGCACACAATGAGGTTGAGATACAAATCAGTAATGTCAGATATCTCTCTGCTCTTTTCTTGATTATCAGCTACTTCTGCACTCAGTTTTAAAATGAGTAAAACGTATCAAATCAGAAACTTTCTTCCCCCAAAAGCCAAGATAATAATATAAAATGAATAAAATAACCAGCTATCAAAAAATGCTTCATTGCCAAAATCCTTCCTTCTAAACTAGGCAATTTTGTGTCTCTGGAATAGGTCATATTCTCATTCCACAGACAACATGAGGCTGAACACTTCATGAAGCTGCTGTTTCTATTTATACATAGGCCCATAGGATTTGCTTCAAGCATACATGAAGTACAATGGCATGGCAGGAGCCGGGTTTGTGTGTGAGGCAGATTCTACCACTTCCCTGTCCCCACACTGTGTTAAGAATATGCTCTAAAGAGAAAAGCTTTATTTTATTACTACTGATACATAATTTATAACTAGAGAAACAAAAGGAGCAGAATAGGGAAGATTTGCAGGCGGAGAACAGTTATAACACATTAATAAATTTAGGGCCCTGAAACCAAACTGGTTGTAAAGCAACAGCAGAAAGAACCACTGATCCACAAAGGAACCATTTTGCTCATTAGGGTTTTTTATTATTTTTGTTTTGTAATGCTTTAAGTTGTGCCTTTAAGTATCAGTGTGAGTGAGTTCCAGTTTGCTCGCTAGTTTTACTGTCCTCCTGTGGCCTTTCTCATAGCCATTCCACTTCACAGCTACCAACTGAATATTTGATTTTGTGACAAGAATAATTACTGATGGACCTTACTTTTGTAAAATGTCTCTTTTTACAGAAGCCTTACACAGCCTTTTAGAAAAACCCACATGATTTTCTTATGCAGAACTGTACAGTTCTGATTTTTATGATTTCAAGCTGATAAAGAAATGTAACACAACTTTTTGGAAAGGGGTTCAGATTCATTTTCCTACCCACAATGTATCATCATAAACAAAGAAACAATTGCATGCCTATCATGATTTTTGCTCATATAGTTGCTAAGATACTAGCTGCATTTTATTATTACACGTGATTTTATACTAAATTCTTTTCAACAGAATATTTGTCTTATAACAGTTTTTTCTATCACATTCAAGACTGACTAAATTTATTTTATTCACATGCAGGCTAACTCTCCCATTCTAATTACACACAAAACCCAAAACATTAACTTTGCATTCTAAATATTATGGTTATCTGACTTCTCTAGCCTTTTATCTTTTGCAATGTTATCAAGCATTACCATACCATAGGATCCCATCTACATTTAGAGTTTCTAATGAAAAAAATCGTATTTCATGCCATATTATTTTTCTTTTCAGTACTTGAGAATCCACAATGTCATTTTCCAACCTTTCACTGTTAAGTAAACTGTCTTGCAATAAGCCTTTCTTACCTATATGGCCAGTTCCCAACTTCATTTGACATAACTTCATATTATTACATCCTCCTACTACTTTCCCAATATTTTGCAGCAATATGCTTTTAGCTGCAATGTAAACTTTTATTGAGAAAAACTTGAAGAAGGCTGAAGTCTTTCTTTTCAATGACAAGCACTTTAACTTAAAAAGATTAGGAATCTATCAAATTCCTTAACAATTTTTCTTACTATCTCACCAATGGTATATTATCACCACTGACTATGCAAAGAGTCTTATCTCATGTCCAAATTAGCCTTACCTCAACTTGTAGGTCTTGCTAGGAGACTAGTGAGTCCATTCGAAAGCAGAAATGTTATTCCTGTATCTATTTTCACAGACTAAGGTTAATCTCAATTTATCCAAGAAATTATTTGTTGCTGTTTAAAATATCCTTTTAGCACCTAAAATACAGATGATTTCAATAGGTTTGAAAACAGAGGGTGGCTTATTAACAGACTACCAATTTTGAAAAAAAATTAAAATAATTCTCAAAATCTTTTTGACACACTTTACCTCAGCATGTTACCACATCTGACCCAGTGACTTCAGTTCCCCACCCCAGTCTAGAAAAAAGAGATTTACTAGAGACGCCATTTTAAGATTTTGTTGTCCTGTCTTCTGCACTTTGGTGACCATACCCAGCCTTTAAGAATCTGGCAATGTGTTTCATAAGTTATCAGTTCAGATTCTATAACCCTCAACTAAAAGTTGTTGTAAGCCTAAGGGTATACTTCAGAAGCTTTTTAGAAAAAAAGTATTGCTTCACCAGAGCTCTATAATGGTAACGGTCCAGTTAGTGTTTCTGTGACAACTGTACACATACATGACAAATACCTATATACTCCTAATATAGAGTTCTCCCTCTAGAGAGAAGGAAGACTTACTGAAGATTTGTTCATTAGTTATGAGCTAGATTAGGTTTGTTGGTGGTTTTTTTCTTTTTAGTTGGTTCCATTTCATGTGAACATTACTACAAGCTCACAAAATCAGAAAAATAAATTCAGATGATACTACTCCCAGAAGTTAGTTTTACTTTACATGCAACTGCATTCCCTTAGGGAGGCTGGTCATAGAATAAGTGACCTAGACTACAAGCCAAGTCATGATTACAGATTAGAAAAGACCAACTTTCTTTTGAAATAAATCCACTCAGAAGAAAGAAGACAGAGTTCAAAGTTATATATATTTGCATAACTCTGCCTAGAAGAGATGAACAGCCAGCATAATGTACTGTGCTCTTTCTATGACCTCTCTTATATGCAATTCAGCATCAGTTTTGAGCAGCCTGAGAAGCCAAAAAATACATACATTCTCAGCCAATTATACTCGGTTGGCCAGCCTGTAGGCAATAAAAAATAACATATGGTACTCCAGAGACCTACATTTTATACCAGGTTTGTATTTTTTAGCATTAAAGCAATGAAGCAAAATTATAGGTTTTTAATTTCCCCCAAAACAGACAATGACTAGATGAGAATCAAGGTTCCTTTTCCAAGAACTTGCAGCAGTGTAGGCTGCTGGCTGCAGAAACTGCAGCTGCTAGCCACCCTGAGCTAACTACTGGCACAGTGAGGAGTACTTAACTGAAGCCAGTGGATGTGAAAGTTGAGGTACAGGGCTCACAGAAGAAGACTGGAGGTTTGGATAACAAGTCTGGTTGTGCTTAACAGTACATCTGAAGCTTAACCCCTTTGAGGAATCAAAGGCAGTTAGGCAAAAGACACCTTTAAGGATCTGGGCCATTTTTTAAAGTCAGTGAAACTAATAGGGATGCTGCAGGTACCCCAAAGAATGAGGGCAATCTGTCCCACCAGGACACAAAGTTGTCCTACTCATGTATGCCCATCTGATTGCTGTTATGTGGAGCAGAAATGACTGTATAAGCCTGCTAACTAGGTTAATCACACAGCCTCTCAAGTGATTTAACCTATACCTGTTTTCCAATTTATATTTGGAAGCTGAAAATAAATGGGGTATGAACAATCTACTGTAAAAAGCATCTTCAACAGTATCACAGAATTTGTTTAACAATCTCAAAATTATTCAGAATTACACAAGTATTAAAATGCATGAGATTACCACTTAATAGCATCCTGTACCTTTGCAACTTAAATTAGCTAGACAATCTTCACAAACATAATCACTGAGCTCTTAATGAAATTTTTTATTAATTTCCAGAAATGACAATTTTATAATTAGGACTGTCACATTAAAACTGTATCCCACCAACCTAAAATGCTTTGAAAAGAAGGACAATCATGTTAAAGTATGCACTAACCATCATTTATAGGGACAATAATACTTTATTTTTCCTTATGATGATTTTCTTCTTCCTTATTAAAAGAAATGCCCTTTTTTTCTGCATATTAGACAACCACTAAAACCCTGATGTAACAAAGACTGTAAAAATCATATATGGCTTATAAACCTAAGTACATTATATCCCTTCAGTCAAGTAATTACATGAAGTATCTCTGTTATAATAAAAGGAACACCTCCAGATCATTAAGCTTTAAATCACTAGATAAGATCATCTGTGGCCAAGTTCACTAGTATATTAATGACCAATTTATATCCCACATGAAGGAATTTCAAGTCTCATTTTAGCTGAGAAGTATTTTTGCTTTAAAATCTCAATGACAATTGTCATCTGTAACAAACCTGTTATAACCTAATTGGGTATTGATAACAAATCACACTAATTTATACTGTTTTGTCACTCAGGGATATATAATTGGGCTCATCGTTTTCCTGCTAGCAGAGTTTAAAAAGGCAGCCAAATGATTTTAAGTCTCTGTGTGTCAGAATTTAAGTTTTCTCAAACTTCTGAAAACATTACCTATCTGCGATCCTTAAGGCCCCCTGCTTCTTCAGAAGAGCACTGCCCTACCAGCTATTTGAAGCCTGCTGAAGACAAACTGGCTGAACAAAGACATTACCACTTGCTGTAACCTGCAAAATCATAACTTTTGAATGTAACTGTCAGTGTGAAAATTGGATTGAGAAATTCCTTCTGAATTATAATTTTCAAATTTAGGGATAAATGCAGAAAAAAGAAATTCATAACACGCATAAACCATTAATATATGCAAAATAAAGAGGTTTTCACATTTCACAATATATTTGTAATCTTTCACAGCCCAGTGCAAGTAGTGGAACCCTACTATTTCATAAATAGTAATAGTAAATTCACCAGATCACAATACTATCAACTCCACCCTGGAAAAATACACTGAAGTTTTCTTTCTGTGAATTCCAGAGTATCAGTTATAGATTTTCTTTCCTTGGAGGTTACAATGGTACTGTTTGTAGATACTTCTCTCTCCCTTGAAAGCTTAAGAAACCAGGGACCCAAGGGCACCACCAGCCCTGACTGTTCCTGACCCCAACTTCCCTGGACTCCCCTCACCGAGTCCACGGCCCAGGACCCCCCGTCAGCCCCCCGGGGCCGTCAGCCCCCAGCCCTGGGACACAGCAGCAGGGCCAGTCTCCAGCCCTGCTCTGATGGTCCCCTGGATCCCAGGGAGTCCTCAGCTCTTGTAGCACTTTGACACTATATGCCCATATGATAAAATCATCTGCAGCATTATTTAAATATATTTTAAAAATCATAAAGCAATAAGAATCTACAGTACATATACCACACAAGCACACTAAGTATGAAGGCTGCTACTACAAAAAAATTATATAAATGCCACAAGTATATAAGTTTGAAATCTCATCTTGTGTTTTTCGTATTGCTCTTGAATACCTAGTGGCAAGACTGTGTATTAGTAAAATGAATTTGTACATTAAGTGCACCCATTTAATAGCAATGCAAATAATTTTCCCACACAGTTTTGCATTAACCAAAGCTGCTAAAGCTTTGCTTTTTATTACAGTTATTCAACTATTTTAGCATATCATATCTGTGGCTCTTTTTTATTGCTTTAAGGCAGCTAGAAATCTCACACACCTAAACTTAAAAGTAAGTGATGATCAGAAAAGACAGCAAGCAGTTCCCTTTTAAGACTATACTCCAAAAGTAAGCCGTAAATTAAGAGATACCTAAATGGAACAAATAAAAGATGCAAAAAGAAAAATACTTTTGCAAAAAGTCTTCAACACAAGTGGCATTTTTCTTTGAAAGTTTGACGAAAGAAAGAAAACCTACAAAGTATCCACCCATACTGGGACACTACAAATGCAAAGACTTACTTGGTCCTACCATAAACTTCAGTAGAATCAATGACTGAATCAGTATTAATACGAAGTAGGAAATATATGCTGTATAAATTTTCCTGTGGTTACAAAAATGGATTTAAGATGTGTATTGATTTATAAATTGAAATTATTTCATTATCATATATTAATAAAAGATATATAGCTCCATTCCTTGAAAGTCACTGCTCCACAAGTATAATATTTACTGCGAAATTGAATGTTCCAAAATGTATTGTACATCTTTCAAAACACTTGGCTGTGCAATGAACCAACCAAGGAAGCAATGAAATACGAATACTGCTTTCTTAGCTATCTCACAAGTAGTTTCCACAACCTAAACCTTACAGTGTTCATTTGCCTGTAGCATAAATCAGAAGTTTCAGCTTCACTCAGTGTCACCCAGTACTGGCATTAAACCTCCCTGGTCTTGCACAGGTTAACTTTCTCTTTTTGTTAACACTAATTTGCTCCCCATCTCCACTTTCAAAAGCAACTTAACAGCTTTATTGTAACAGGTTTCTTGGTAAAACTTTGCTCCTATGTTGGAACAAGAAAAGGTATTTAAATCTGATATGAGAATGTCCACAATCTATGCCAAAAGCCAGCTCAAAGTTTTATTTAAAATACTTTTTCAGCCTAGTTGCAAACAGTACATGTGGATAGCACTCTGCTGTTCTCTTTGGCATACTACTGTGTACCTTAACAGAGCTCAATATTAAGAAACTAGAATAATGTGTATCTTGGTGTACATAGAGATTGCGTTTTCTTGAGTGACAGAGGAAATGAGCAACCAGTTACATCAAAGCCTAGGCTACGCCTGAGAAACATTAAAAAGGTAAAGAAAAAGAAAGGAAACCATTGCAGAGATTTGATGAACAGCAAGCAAATTTAAGTGACTGACCTAGGGCATAAGACGCAGACCTAAGTACTCCTGAGCTTTTCTAAATCATGATCTAGTGTCTTGTTTTACAAAGACTCATTTTCTTGCTGTGCACTCACATCCCAAGTACAGACTCCCAAGCAGACAGTCATACAGTCCCACTTTTTTTAATATTCAAACTACTTCTGCTGACTGAATTAGTAGAAGTAAGTATGAATACTGCCATTCCTCACTGCTCTATTTAAATTCATAAGCAGGTAGTTAGAAGTACAGTTACATTATCTGTAACTTACCAGAAAGAATTGTATGTCTGCTTTTATCCCGTAAGCACAAGTTACACCTTCCAAAAAAGGCTGCTCTTTCAAAATATGGCCACTCTTACTTCTAATTAAAAAAAACCCTATGATTTCTAATTAGGTACCAGTCTTCTTACAATCACTTTAAAAATCAGTGTAATTTAAAAACTAAATACAAAAGATGCAACATGGTCAATATTTTGACTACTCATATAATATGTGCGAGATATAGGCTTTGGGATATTTAAGACCTTTTTCCTTTAAAAAAAAAATGCACTGCCTCACTGCAGTTGTAAGATGACCCTTGATTTTCCTGCAACGTTTCTACCAGCTGAGTGACTGAACAAAGAAAGCAAGAAATGATCTACAGTGGGTTGCCTCCTCACTCCTTGACCAATTGCTCCTCAGTCCTATTGTAGAAATGCAGAAAACTTTTTCAGAATGTTTTTAATTTTTTTAATGAAGGTAAGCATGGAAGTGACATCTGTCTGAGAGAGGAAAAAAAAAGTTTCTCAGTTTTTCAGAGCAAACAGTTTAATATGAAGGAAAAGAACCATCTTCTATAGGGGACAGCTAGACAAATGAAAAATTTTGTTGTTTCAGGGTCATTCCTACCATAAATACTTTATAAAAAAAAAAAATATGTAAACTGCTCTGTAGAAATATCCCCTTTCAATTTGCGTAACATTTTACCCTGGTATAGAACACTGAAAAAGTATGAAACATTGTTAAAGTAAACTTCATGTTATATTTTGAGATGTAAATTGGCATCCCGTTTAAATTAGTTGAAATTAAACTCTCTACAAAAATGTCTTAAGGCAAGAATTTAGAGAACATCTTAAGTGTTATCCCCAATGTGCTCCTGAACTTTGCTCAAGTTGCAAAACTTTCAACTATAGTGTGCTCTCCTTCTTCCCTTTCCACATGCTCAGTAATGCTGAGTACCTCATAGTTACTAAATGAGAAATAAGGTTGTCAGTTCCTGCTATGCCCAAAACATGGAAGGAACTGCAAAGTATTGCTTTAGTTCACTGAACTGCAGATTTACAGAATGTGGTAAAATAAGCTTTAAAAGATTTCTATCCAAAGCTTAATAAGAAATGGTCCTATGCAGTTCCAGAAGGTCCTGAAGGGCAATAATTGCCTCTGAAGTCCCTAACAGAATATTAATTAGATTTCCAAGCCAAAAGGTTTGCATATGTCATGTTAGTTGTAGAAAAGACTTCCCATTAGAATTTGACTCCAAAATAAAGCCACTGATGTTAAATGCAGTGCATTAATTACTTTTTCTGCAAAAGGGTTAAGAAACTACATTGGTTAGATGGTAGAGGGCAGAGAAAGCTCCTCAAATAATCCACTGACAGTTTCTTAAATAAACCAGGTGCAAAATATCTAACTTGGAAACTTATATGAGCATATAGGCTCAGTTCAATTAAAAAAAAAAAACAGACAGGAAACATATTTGATTTTTAAACCACAGAATAACATCTAATTAAATAGAAGCATGCCCTCCTTATTTCTGAATACTTTGCCTTTAAAAAGAAGGTAGACTAACAAAGATCAAACTGCACCACAATATTTCCTCTTCTTTTTCTCTCAAGCTATGAACAGAGGCAATCAACTGTACCACTGAATAATGCTAAGGGAAGTTGGAATCAACATGTTTGAGCAAGAAGTGTTTTCAGGACAAAAGGTAACAAGAGATGTAATTGTAGTAGAAGGCAGAACAACCACCATTTGTTGTTTTACTAAAACAGAAGAGAAATGGACTGATAGGAATTTTTACACCTTCATGAAATACCAATCTATTTTATGTCTCAATAAAAAAAAAAAAAAAACAACCACCACTTATGTGGCATATTCCCCTAAAGTAATCATTACCAAAAGCAAAATGTGATGGCTAGCCAAGAGTCCTAGCTACTCTTCTTTCTGAAACCATCATATCTACATAAGTAAGAAGAATTCAGTGAAACAGACAATGGTAAGTAACAACAAATTCATGCTGATTTCACTGCTTTAAAATTAAAGTTTAGCAATTAACTGTATTTTAAAATTTAATTTCTAATAAGCTGTTTTTAGCTTCTATACTATGGAAATTTTTTTCCGATTTCCTTGGTGACAAAACCCAGACAAATCCCCCAAACCTTCTTTTCATTTCAGCTGCAATGTTTTATTCCAGCTGAAGGTAATTTTTTCTTTTCAAAAAGGCAAATTCAAAACAGAAGACTATTTCTAAATGAAAAATATATACATTTCACTAAGATGTTAAAAATTTTTTCAATGTCCATAAAAAATGTCTTCAACTTTTCTAATGTTACATTTTTTTCCTAGCAAAAACAATATCCCAGTCATGACATGCTCTGAAAAATCAGTCTGGCTGTCAAAACGAGAATTTTTAGTGAGTAATTTCTTTCTTCATAAAATGCAACCTCTCCTCCTAATATAGAATTGTATTTTTTCCCAAAAAACTATTTTTTCAAAGATGCATTTATATTAAATGGTTCCAAAATATTCTTCTAAAACTGTTGAAATAAAGACTGAAAATATTTAACAGTTTCTCTTTCATGGGAAATCCAAACTATAATGATTTTTAAATAATGTTTTAGATAATAGTAACATTTTATAGGATGATTATGAAATCAGATAAATTTTTTTTTTACTAAAAATCAGTAGAAACTTTTGTGCAGTAGCAATTGAACTTTAATAGAAATTCTCAGTTAATTAACATGTGTATCATCACTACAAGAACAGCTCCAGCAATGGCAGTGCATCCAAGACTGGGCACATGTAGCCATCAGTGTTTTATCCATATTCTGTGTAAATCTACTCTCATAATGATTAAAACTGCTTCCAACAAGCATGTATATTATAAGCGCAAAAATTGCTTTCAGAAGCAACAAGCTGCAAAAGTTTTGGGGGACAAAAGGTTGGACAGAGGGGAAAGGAACCTAAATCTCCAGTAACAGTCTAAACAGATACCAATATCGATTTACTACTAGAAATTAAAAGAAGGATCCTAAAGGATACTAAGGGTACAACATAATAAAATTATATAACTTATATGACTACATTACAAAATGACCACCCTGTCAGAAAAACAAATATATTACTTATCTTAGGCATGTAGAGCATCAGCATCATCCTTTTCAAACCAGAAGATGTCACAAGCCATTTAAAATTCTGTTAATGTACAACCTTCCTATGAATATTCTAACAATATCTACTGTGACTTTGACTTCTGCCACAGTTCTTCACACATAGCACACTTTATACTCATAAAATAACTCACTTTAGGAAGACAATGTACAACAATCATGAGTCACAACTGACTCATGGAAAAAGAGGAGGTAGGCAGGTTACGTTCTTACTCAAGGATATGTTCTGCGCAAAAATGACAACAGAACAATTTTGCAAGGACAATGTATAATGTGCTCTTGCTCTTCTCCAAAGCAGAGGCATTAAGATAATGCAAAAAGTTTTCCTTCTTACTTGGAGAAAACACTTGAATTGATGAGTCCACTAAATTTAACTTGCTACTGGACTTGGTCACATCTGTTTTCAGATTTTTAAGTGCCTCTGGATCAGTAGCTCGTAGTTAATTAATAAAATGTATGCATTCTTTTATTTATTTCGTTGCTTGCTACAGACAAGCAGATTCATGTACAAGATTGGAATGTTTACAAGTATCTAAATACTTTCTTTGTTGTTGACAAAGTAATAGCAAGGCTGATTTTTCACATCATTTAGGTCTTTGTGGACGTCAGGACATCAGCTGGTGATGTCATAAATTGAAGAGGGGTGCGGAATTCCCGGGTAACGACATACACTCAATATGAGTAAAAATCGTTCCAACTTTATTCAAGCTGAAGTCC
>JANZLQ010000065.1:7716209-7731404 GCA_026212715.1 Elanus axillaris
GATTACTGCCATACCATTATCATCATGCAAATTAGGCAATACAGGAAAGTTACTTTGAAAAACAAAGAGACATTATGGTAAAGGACTCAAAAATGCAGCACTGGGTTAGAATAAGTAGCATTTCAGATATTTCATATGTATCTGCTCGTATTCTTCTAGGAGACAAGTACTTTCTGGTCTTGTTCTGTACAAGGCAAAAGTGATTCTTCTCACTTCTTTTTCTATAATGTCTGAGAATACAAATAATGACCAGCAACAAAAAATGTCTTTTTCTGCATCTTCTAACATAGTTCAAAACATTGATTTTTTTATTACCTTAAATTGTTACTGATCTTCTTGTAATAGTAGCTATCATAGCTCTGTAATATGAAAGTAAGAAGCAAAATTATCAAACTTCTATTCAAACAGAAAATAACTGTCACTGTATGGTTCAGACTCAAGCATGACTAAATTATAAAGAATTGTAAGCAGCTGAAATAGTGAAATTAGAAATTTATAGAGAAATATATAGTGGTATTTTTAGTGGCAAATGTACACATTTTAGCAAGTCTGATTGAGGTTATTTGAGATCTTGTGTAACCACTTGTTTGGATGTCTGATTATCAACTTTCAAACTTAAATGTAGGTTCCCAAATAATCTTTGCTGATCCTAATAAAGTATGCAGAACTTTCTATTTGGATGGACACAAAACCATCTGCCCATGGACAGTATTATTTCTGAAGACTAATCTGAGAAGTTATAAATGCACAGACATGTTCAATTTTGTGAAAAACTGTGCTGCTTCTTAAAAGCATTTTTTTGAAGTTTACAATAATTTTTTAAATTAAAATTTTCAATAAATAGTACCTCCTCAAATCGACCCACACCATCCAAATACTGAGTCTTTGTAGGGACAGTATCTCACAATACATGTGAGATACTATGTTGTTGACTGTATGCTCATAACTGCAAGCCATGGTTGTGGCCAGAAGTAGTAGTAGTTCACACAGAAAACGGATCAGTGGGATTACCTAAAAATACACATTTTTCTTAATACAGAAGACAGTTACATTTGTGTTATAGCTAGGAGCCTAAGCAGAGTTAGATGGAAAGGAAAATGAGCCACAGAACTTAGTTGAATATTCAATAAAACAGGATAAAGAAATGGGACAAGTCGATTTATTCTCCACATATCCAGTATTAGAATTTTAAATATGTTTTGACTGACAAAGTTTGTGCTAGTTTATAGCAGATACAAACAGCAACTCAAGTAATAGTCAGGTATCTGGAGCTGATACGAATGTCTATAAATTACTGCACAGCAAGAAATTCTCTATCTTAAAATATCTCACTTTTTCCTGGAATACTTCCAATATCAAGATTTTACTGCTGATGACAAATTAATTGAATAGGGGCAATTATATCTACCTAGTGTTCATTATTTCAGAAGTACTGTCTTCTATACTTTTTTGACCAAAGTTGTACAGCAATGTGCTTATGCGCCAATTATATTCATCCTTCACCTTATAGAAAACATTGAAAATGTGTTCAGAGAGGTAAGCTTTATAAAATTGCTTTTATTTTTTCCAGTTTTTCCTCACTGTAGAACAGAATAGAATAGTTAGCTGGAAAGGACCTACAACAATAGTCTAGTCCAACTGCCTGACCACTTCAGGGCTGACCAAGTTAAATGATGTAATTCAGGTCATTGTCCAAATGCCTCTTGAAACACTGACAGGCATGACTATAGCTGTTACGACTACAGCTGTTATGAAAACTAGAAAAAAACCCCATGACTATAGCTGTTATGGAAACTATGGAGTCTACAATTTTCATGGCAACAGCTTCATTTATAAGCACTTGGATAACCATCTCTGCTCTAATCTGTTGACCGGCACCATTGCATTTTTATCTCATATTCAGTCATGTGTCTTTACAAGCATTCAGATAATGAGCCATCAATAGTTAATGTAGCAGTTGATGTGGCTGGTTCAAGCTAAAATAACTGGTGGCAATGTTTATGAAGCAGATATAGTGAAATGGGAGTACATAGTCTTGTTGCTAGCTTCAGGCATTCACCACATGCTCCTCCTCCTCTAAATATTTATGTTTCTGTTCTTTTTCTTGTATCCCAGCTTTTTCTTTGCTGGACTGTCACATCAGTCTTCTTCAGTCATCAAGTATTTATTACAAAGTCCACAGCTTTTAAGAGAAAATCTCCTGCTTATAAATATTTGCAACACGCTACTGAATACACAGAACTTCACGAGAGCAAAGAAATAAACTCATACTTGAAAAGAATCCAAGTAACTACTTGTATGTACAATTTTACCTATGATTGTGCTCTGTTGGGAATATGGTGGCAGTTTAAAAAAAAGACAGTTTAGAGAGGAGCCAGCTAAAAGCATCGTCCTACTTACACCACTGACACAGTCATTCTGTGTTTTGACAGGTAGTGTTAGGAGTCATCAACCGTAATCAAACTGGTGTTTAATACTATGCAAACAACTTTTATTTGCTTTTATGTAAAAAAAGAAGACCATGTATACATGTTCTGCATACATGCTACCTGAGGAAGGTAACACTTAAATCTTTCCTACATGATTGGTTGGACATAACTAATATTTCAGCATTGTCTTCCACTTAAACCATTGTAATTTAATAATGCCAAGTTTCCTTTGAATTCCAGATGCTCTGTCTCTCCATCATACATTTAAATCCTGTGACAAAATGTACTTATCTCTATATTTACTCTACTAAAATTAATAATAGTTATGTTTAATACCTAGTCTTTTGCATATATATCAATATACTTCCCTTAATTTTTGTATCTTGAGATAAACAGTTGAGATAACTAGCAAAAAAGCATCATTCCAAATTGTTTATGAAAATATTTATGTTCATATTTAGTAATATAAACTGATTTTGGCAGTCACAAAGACTTGCTACTTGCACTGACTTTAATGGGAACTGCATGGGTTCAGAATACCTGACAATTAAGACATTCTTATTTAGCAGCCTGAACAACTGTTCTCTAAGACAGTGGAAATCTCCCAGAGATAGCAACAAGCACTGGATTAAGCTTTAATTTTCACACACGAATACTAAGTGCCTCACTGGACTTCTAAGACAAAAAACTTGGAACGTCTACCTCAGACACTTGGGATAGGATCTCCATTTCACTTCTTTGAATTCTTTTTAAACTATTCTGTGCAAAATGAGAAAAAAAAAGTTTTATCTTGCAATATGAAAAAAAAGAATTTGTTGGAGATCTTACAAAAGCCCATCATACAAAGGTTTTTAGTACCTCAAAAAAAGTACTGATTATTCATTCAAACATACAGGATGCCATTGGTACTCTATGCTCTTCAGCATAGCCAGAATGAAATAAAACAGGGAGAAAAGCCATCATTCCATCTTCATCACAAGAAGAGCTATTTTAAGAACAATACTGTGGGTCAAACTATTATTTCTACCCAAACAGCAAATACCTGAAATTGCTTAGCAAATGTCCAATCTTAAATGAACAAAAATGATTTTTCAATTATTTAAAAATGTGTTTATTTTTTTCTGGAGGGCTATTTTATTTTTGTATCTATGTCACTATATGTATCTGTATGTATGTCACTATTTTGTATCTATACACTATATGCACACACATTTAAACAGAATATACAACCTCAGAATAAGGCCCTACTGACTTACTGTTGCCTTCCTATACCTTTCTTGTCCCAGGCATTAAAACATTTACTGTTCATCAGTACTGGAAGAAACTGCAAGGCTATCAACAAAATTCTCTAATCACAATCCTATTAAAGCTTAACATTGATCAAATTACATAAACTGGTTCAATAAAACAAGGTCATTACATTTCTGTCTTTGGATTTTCCCTTTTATCATGCCCCCAGTAAGCATTTCTAAATAAGTGATATCTTATTAGATGAAATAAAACCTTAATGATTACCAGTATATTTCTATTACTGATTTTATTACTGAATTATTGTAGCTAACAATTAGAGTTTAGCTGAAATCTATGGGGTACTAGGGGATATCAAAGGATTCTTTTTAGCATTGCAGTCCAACACCCCAAACAATTCTACTATCTATATTGAGAAAGAACAGATTTTAAAGTAGTGCTAATGATAATTTCTATTAGAGAGAAAAAAAAATTGCTACATTTTGAAGCATTTATACTTCAATTAGAACTAGGTGTTTAGAACTCCAGCAGAGAGATCCACTGGAATCACAATACACTCAAAGTTGCTGGAAATAAAGAAATTAAACAAAAATAGATTAAGAAACTGGAGCCGTTTCCCCTCCATGTTCCTTATCAAGACTAAGAAGAAAGTGTGACGTCAGTTCTTTAGTACTGGATGTTTCCCTGTCTGTTGTAAAGATTCATAGTAAAGATACTTTCAATAAAATTCTAAAGAGGCTAGTAGAGAAACAGGCAAGTCAATTTTTCTATTGTACATGTATTATAAGAAGGTCTTTCATAAAGTTGTAAATTTTTATTAAATATTTCATCAAATGAAAAGTTACACATTTGTTTGCTAGCTACCATTAACAGAGTTGTTTATTATTGCTGTACAGTTTCTCAGTGGAAGATGATGTCTCAGATGGACTAGATGACCTTTAAAGGTCCCTTCCAACCCAAATTATTCTATGATTCTGAGAAATAGATTAATATGTATTTCAGTACCACCCTCTTCCTAGGCCTGGATAGGTAGCCCTGCTTTGCAGGGGGTTTGGACTACTTGAGTTCCAGCAGTCTCTCTCAGTATAAATTACTCTATGATCTCTACCAAAGAATAGCATATTTAGACTGCTGTAGTTTTAAAAGGCCCATTTTAAATTTAGGGGGTTTATACCCACACACAGAAGAATTCACTTCATGTAAGTTTAGCTATCTAAAAGTTAACCACCCAGACTAGGCTTTAAAGCTCTTTCTGTAGTCATGAGGAAAAAAACAAAAAAAACCAGAGCATTTCCTGGTTCACCCCACCCATCTTACAGAACTGACTGCCCTTTCTGAAGGGCCTAATTTTCCTATTCTATATGATTAAGATTGAATGCTTAACTTTTAGACAGCTTTATTAGTCAGAATGAATTGTACTATGAAAGACATAGATAGCATAGGTGCAGATTCCAATCATCACAACACAAGAACTATAGCTATGGAAAAAAAAAAGTCTGCTAACATAAATGCTTAGTGAAATCAGAACTTAGACCTTCTTTACAAAAATCCAGCAATGCCCAGCAAAGGAGAGCAAAACACACAAAGGGAAGATTTGGTGAATAAAGAATTAGATATTTTATGTATTCTTTAAAGCAACAAAAACTATGTACCAACATCTTTTACCCACTTGAATACATCAGCGTAACTACAGCAGTGTCATTGATAGTATGACATTTCCATCACCTATAAATGTTCTCTAAAACCAGATTTTTTATTCAACAACTGAATGAAATCAATTACTGTAAATATCAAAGCACTAGTCAATGAATGCAGGTCACGAGCTATCATTTTCAATTGGAACAATATTTTACCTATGAAGTTTGCTTTCAAATTGTGATTATCACAGGTTTTTCAGCCTTGCAACAGCATTGCTCTGAAGTCTGTAGCAACATTTAAATATTTAAAATGCTGATTTATATGAAATAAGCACAAAACTTCCAAAAAAACTGTTGCAATATCATTGGCTTCTAGTATTAATGTAAAAAAGATAGTTTCAATATTTTATCTTGATTCAAAGGACTTTAAAAGAATTTAATATTTTTATTAAAATTATATAAACATTCAAATTGAAAATCAAGCCATTGTGTTTGAAAACTTAATTTGGAATTCATTTTCTCAGAATCATCCACAGTATAAGCCTGCTATTAGTCCAGATTCAAACTGAAACTAACTCACTCATGAGAGAGAAAAGATCTTACTCATTTTACACAATCCTTTAATAATGAGCCCAGTGATGCCTAGCTAAATTCCCAGTGCAGGATAGGAGAAAGAGACTGACAATTATCAGAGAAATTTTTCTGACTTTGACAGTCATCAGGATCCATTTTGGCATCTTAAAGTCTTTTAAAGTGCTTGCAAGGTTGTTCTACTTCATCATCTCGCACAGCCACGGGCCTGGGCCACATTGTTATCCTGGTTTTGGTAATATAATATTCAAGAGGCAATGGGCATACACTGAAATGCAGGAGGTTCCTCCTGAACATCAGGAAACACTTTCTACTCTAAGGGTGACTGAGCACTGCCACAGGTTGCCCAGAGAGGTTATGGAGTCTACCCTCAGAGATATTCAAAAGCCATCCAGATACAGTTCTGGGCAGCCTGCTCTTAGTAACCCTGCTGGAGCAGAAGGGTTGGCTGGACAAGGAGACCTCCAGAGGTCCCTTCCAACCTGACCCATTTTGTGATTCTGTGAATATCAGATTAATTTCTAAGTAAATCATTGAGCAAGTACATTACTAATGAATAAAAGACACATATTTGACTAGAGACTGATCACCTATGAACAACTTCTTATAAATAATATCTCAGCATCTTCCATACCTTGAAACTTATTTTTGAAAGACTAAAAGAAACAAAAAACCAATCACAAAACAAGCCTAGTTCAGCATTGTTTATGAGAACACATTTACAGTAACTCATGATTCTTGTGATTCACTGTAAGTCTTACAATGACATAAATCATATTTTTTCAATGTTTATTTACACAGCAATTAATATAGGTGACATTTTCTAGACAATTTAGCTTAGAGAAGATTATGGTGAAATTTGCCTGAGAAAGATGTAACTGAACATTTTCCTCTTCCTACCACTCAAAACAGGAGTTACAGTTTCGAACTACAGTTACCAACCTTTTTAGTAGAGCACTTCTTTATGCTACAATAAAGGACCTAATTTTACTCCAATAAAATAAAAACATACTGTTAAGTACTTAGATCCTATGCTTCCCCATTACAGTAGAGTTTTACTGTATTTAGCAATTATTATTATTTTGCTGGACTCAAGATTTATGACCTAAATACAATAAATTCCTGTTGTAAGGAAACATGCAGTGCAGACTCAAATACATTTTCCTTAGAGGTTTCCACTGTCAACAGGCAGCTTTGGGAATAACAAACAAGATCACTTGTGAACTGGATTCTTAGTGTCAGAAGACCTATTAAGCATAGAACACTTCTCAACTTAACTGTACTATCACATAATTCTAATAGTTTTAGTAAAAAAATTCAGACTTTTGTTTCATTCTTTGTGTGAATGATCCACACACAAAGTAGAATTGCTCCACAGTGAAGTCTGAAATAAAGAACAGGGAGGGGTGTTCTCGGTCAAGTTCAAATGTTAACCAAAGGTACTACAATATATAATGTCTTTCACACTAGCTTCATCTTGAAAACAGTTTGGGGTTTTCACCCTGTCTTTGTCTAAGACGAATTCTGAATGTCATTCCTTGATAATTCAAGACCTTCTTCTGATGAATGATACATCTTTAGTCATGGTACCCTATATTCATTTTTTCCTCCATCAACATTATTTTTGGCTTAAATAATTTCTTTCATCTTTACCTAGTCACTCCATCCTCCTGCCTCTCCAAGAAAATCTATGAAACCGCTTATATTCCCTCTCAACTCAGTTTTCCCCAGAAGTATGAAAACTTCAATTAGTCTTTTCATGCAGAGGATGTTATTGCCTCTTTGCTCTAGCAGTCTTTTTCTGAACCTCTTCCAGCCTGAAGTTGGCTCTCAGTCACTGCTGAGCTAAAACCCAGGCAATTAGGTTCAAACCACCCCTTGGTTTAATTGCATTAATACTTATATACTTCTAATAGAAATCTCTTACATAATACATTTCAGAATATATTTGCCTTTTTTACACCCACCTCCCACTGGCTGCCTACAGCCATTGTATCACATATATTTTCCCTCTCTACTACTGCGTAAATTTTTGTTATTAACTGCTAGACATAAGGCCCTCGTCTTTGTACCATGCAATATCATCCCAACCGTTACTCTTGTTCTTGGGTACTATCATACTCATTCCCTTAGTTGACTGTTCACCTCAATCTTGTGTCATCGAAAATTTCCACTAGCATGCTCCTCCTTCTTGTGCTCAAATTAACAAAAACTGATCCCAAACCACCTTCTTAATCAACTACTACTACCAGCCTCCTTCCAGCCTGTCAATGTCTACTGTAAGTGAAAATTTTTCCTCTCTCTCTTTTATACTTACCTTACTAATTATCTACTTTTTCTTACTCACTTCACATCTACTAGTAATTTAAATGGGACCATTTCAAAAGATACCTATTTTAGGGATATCATAGTTCTGTAGTCTAACAATTCTGGTACCAAATAGTGATGTTGAGTTATTCTGTATAAAGATAATTTTGGTAAACTCTGGTCATACTTTTAGGTTAACTTTTTTACTTACTATTAGTTTTTTCTCCCAAATAAGTTTTGAAGTCTTTGCTATTATTACATTTAGTCTAACTGGTCTGTAATTGCCTGCTCACTTTTTCTGTCCTTCCTTAAACGTAGCTGTTCAGTTAAACATAGATGTTCGTAAAGTTAAGACTGCTAATCTAATGGAAATAAAAATTACTTCAATGATAGAAATTAGCAAGACAACTATACTTTTTTAACTCAAATCTGAAACACATAGTTAACTATACATTGTTCTGTCACAGCATAGATCAGTATAAAAACCTAGATCCATCTACAGTCATATTTTGCATTTTGGCTACAGCATTAGCTAATATCTCAAGCTTCATATTTCCTATTTCCAAACAGATATTACCCCACTTTTCATGTGGGTTCTTTTTGTTCAGATTCTATTTATGAAAAGTGCAATGATTTTTCCAGATCATATTTTCAACTGTTTAAGACAAAAAACAGTGTCCTAACAAAAATGCTTCCAAATGTAACTGTGTCAATACCCACTTTCTACATGGAAAGCACTATGTAAATGCTAAGAAATAAATGAATTTTGAAAACCACTCAAGAAATTAAGAGCTAAAAGAAATGTATTCTGATAAAGCAAGACTCATTAGATGTAACATTATAACTAAGTAATAATTACTATATAGTTATCGTATATTTGTGTACTCTTCTCTGAAATCAAATGAACACACAATTCTTCCTCTCCATGATAAAAGTACTGGGTAGCATTTTGTCATAGGGCTATGTCAGACAGAGAGCAATGCAACCTTGCCATTCATAAAACCGTAAACAAAAAAGAAAATGATAGAAGTATTATGTAGAGTATCTCAAGTCCAGAAAGGAAGCTAAATAGTATAGCAGTCATATAGAAGTTATCTTCTTGGAAGGCTGTTTTTACTAGAATGCTGTATTACTAGGCCAGTGTTCTGTACTTACAGAAACAGATTTCTACAGAACTGAATTACTTACATGAAGATCCAGACAACCTAAGTGATGGGAAAAAAATCTGGTTCTGCTTTAAGTATAAGCAGTATGTCACACAGTTCCTCATATGGGAAACCCACATCTCTACTTAGATATATGGATGAATGCTACCTGAAATATGCATTCTTAATGGTACACTGTAGTGCAAAGTGTTCACCTGTCAAATCAATCAAATCAATTACTTTTAGGGGGTGTACAGCTATCATTCAAAAACATACAACACCAACATTTACTAGAAGAAATAAAGATCAAAATCATATCATAATCCAGCTCCTTAGAATTTGTTTATTTTACACTCTGTATCACATTTATGCTGAATATTATTTTCCTTAGGTAGTCTCCTGCATTTTAGCAGTTTTGCTTATGTGAGACACAAACATTAAGGCTCAGACACTTGCTAATGCTCAGTAGAAATACCTCACCATGGGCTGAGTGGAGAGTGCCTTTGTACTATGCAGCACACCGAACAGGGGTTCACAGATGCAGAACCTCCTCTCTTCAGAATTCTAGCAATAAATCTTCGAATAAAGGATCTATGCTGTCTTTCACTTATTCTTTTACACTGTTCTATAAAGAGACACCAGGGGAAGAGAAGCTCAACTGCGCACAAATTAGGAAAAAAAAAAAGACCCTTGATTTTACTGTATATCAAGATCATTGCTACTCCTTTTTGTTTGATCCAAGCCAAGTGCAGCCATTCTTATTGCCTGGAGGTAATGCTGAAGCTGCTAATGCTATTCTTCAAATTATTACAGTCCCACTCTCTCTTTTTCAGCCCTATCCCAAGATATTCCAATAGCCTGCTGGAGTTAGCCCTTAAGCAACTGCTTCTGTTCCTTACTCCAGTGGGTGCCTTTTTTCTTTTCTATCTTTAGAACTTTCTTGCTCATTTTATTCATTCTTATCACCTCCTTATTCCAGTCACACAGCTGAATCTGTCTTCTTCTCTAACCACTGTCTAATAGGTTTACAACTTCGCCCAGGTAAGTATGCCCAGGCCCTCATGGCTACAGTCAAATTCTCTATTAAGTGACAGTTGGAAGACACAAAGAAAACAACATGGGGAAAAACTGTGGTTTGAATCATGGTATATTTCAAACTTCTGGCCAGATATGCTGATTAAACCAAGATGTTTCTTTGCTTTTAGTTCTAGTATATTGAAAAATAATGTTATATTGATATATAATATTGAAATATAATATCATATTATTCTTTTAAATGAAGTAATTTTGCAGTTCCTAAAAAAGACCAAGGTAATTTTAGATAAAGAAATTTATATAATTATTTTTAAAATAAATGAATAAAAATATTAAGATATCAGTTGTTTTTGTGGTTTTGTGTAGTATCTTATTTAACCTACATAAGCCAGTTTTATTTGTTGTAACACTAGTTAGAAAATCTTATCTGGAATAGGGTCTGCCGGAAACATCCTCATTGGTTTTAGTTCATTCCCACCATTAGGTCTTTAATTTAAATGATCCCTCATCTGTTGTAAATGCTAGAGCAACAGCCAAAAGAACCAGTAGCTACAGGCCTTCATCTTGCTCTCGTTGAAGTCAACAGCATTACTCCCACTCTTAACTTTGAAGAGAAGACAGGCACCAAAGAGGTCAAACCAGGTACTATTAAATCTATAGGAGTTCTGCAGGCAACCTCAACAGGAGCAGAATTTGGGCCTCAGGGAATAAATACTGATTAGGGTTAAAGTAAGGGGCATTAAGTAGAAAATCAGTGAACCTAAAAAAAAATATCTTTACAAATTACATACCTGAGGCAGGGCTGAGTTAAGCTGTCGCTGGAGGGAGTCTCTGTCATAGATTACATCCTGTAGGCGTTGCTGTGCAAGTGACAAGCTTTCCTGTGTCTCTCGAAGAGTATCAAGGAGACGGTCCCTTTCATCCAGCATGTTCACCATCAGCTGCTCAAAGTGAGAATCTGAGTCCGAGCCACTGCTTTGGGACCCCCGTTGACTCATCGGGGTGTCCTCGTTTATCGTTGGCATCACTTCACACATCATTTCTTTAAAAAAACACAAATCAAGGAAAAGCTCTTCAGTAGAAAAACATTTAAGGGGATTTCATAAGAGGAATTAACTCTGTCACATGGACACAGTAGATTATTGCATTGTTCCCTCTTTCAACTTTGTGCTTTCAATGTTAATCAGATGGTCAATAGACACGGATTAAATACAGTGATTAATTCCACACACCAAAGACTTTGAATGCGCTTTCTAAACTAAGAGAACAATGACTGGAAGGAGATGGAGGGTAACGGAATATTTTAAATTAATAGTTTTGCAAATAATGCTCTCTTAAAATGACAGAAAAGACTTCCTCTGAAATTGTAGTCTCCTTTGTTGTTGATTTTCTGCCCTCTCTTACTTAATGTCATTGTTGAATTGCTGGTATTGATGCTAGTAGCTGCCATTAATTGCCAGAGTTTGTCCTGCTCTAGGCATTTCTACAGTACAGCTCAGGCTAACCATTGATCTAGTATCATGCTGCCTTAACAAAGCCAGGTTAATCTATTTTTCTATCTAGTTATTCCCACCCTCAGGGGAAATTATTCTCCAGTGAGCTCGTTCAGTAAGAGGTCAAGAACTAGAAACTCTCTGCTAATTACCATCCCTGTGGTATCTTGTGCAAATTGAATTACCAGGGACAAGAATCACTGTTGTTTGTTTCCTAAAAACAGTCCTGAGCAGAGCAAACAATATCACCTAGTCCTATTCCTCAATTATAAAGCTTCTTATGTATATCTCAAACCCCTTTGTGTATATGGAGAAACTTATGCTATGAGATACTGAGTTCTGTAGATGGGAAAACAAAACAAAACAAAGATATGACAGGTCTCAAAGGTCAGATTTTTTTTAAAAAATAAAAAGACTGTGTTAATAATAGATGATATCTACTCAATAACAGTCACCCAAAGAGTATGAAACTGTTTTCTAGTATGACTGAAGAAGTACAGCAGATATA
Source organism: Elanus axillaris (assembly GCA_026212715.1). Taxonomy (NCBI): domain Eukaryota; kingdom Metazoa; phylum Chordata; class Aves; order Accipitriformes; family Accipitridae; genus Elanus; species Elanus axillaris. The sequence continues at coordinate 7,728,603 of JANZLQ010000065.1, forward strand.
ACTTTATACATAGGTAATGCTTAATTTCTGGAAACTGTTATTGTAGTAACTATTGGAAGCCTTTTATCTCAGCAAGTGGGATCAAGGTGCTTTTGGTTCATCTACTGGAAGTTAAACTATTTTACTTAGGAGTTTGCTGTGGACCTTCCGGACATGAACTTTTTCTACAATGCACGCGTTTGACACATTTCCACTGTTAAGTGTGTGTCATCGTGTAACATTCTGTCTCAATGTTACGATGGATTAGCTCTACATATTCTTAAATCTGGTCTGCTTTCCAAAGTAGGAAAATGGAACTTGTGAAAGTGGAATTTATGAAAAATGGAAGATCTAGCTGTTACAGAATGTAACATGGAACAAAGGAGCTAAGAGAGCTGTGCTTAATTCACTATAACCAACTCCTCCTACTATTACTAAGTCACAAACAAGCCTTGTGCTAACACTACTTGCTGCTAAGATTTACTGGGAAAATTAAATAGTTTTACGCAGATTAGCTGGCCTTGATCATATTCTGAATGTTCATGCAGAATTTAGTATTCTTAATTTTCACTTTTTCAGCAGATACGATAACTAGCAAAGTTGGCATCAAACATTGGTATTTCAGCATGAATTATCAGCTACTACTACATAGCTTTCATAAGCAATAGCTTCATTACTGAGGTTTCAGGTTGGTCTTGATGCTGTTTTTAAAGTGAACTGGAGGCAAGGTAAAGGTTGTTGTGGTTATTACCCACTTAGTAATTAATTAGGTACAAGAGAAGCAGTTAATAGCTTGAAGTGATAGACACTGAAAAGTTCCTCACATCTCCAATATATTTAGGTCAGGTATATTTACTGAGAATTATCTAATTCGACGCTGCATATCTCCATTACACACGAGGTTCAAGAGTTTCTATTCCAGAAACCTTTGACTCTCCTAAACTATAGGCTCCACTAGGAAGTAGCACAACATCCTTTCATACTGATATGAGGTTAATACATCAGTGCCTCCATTGCCATAAAAAAACTTCAAGATTAAAAATATTTGCACCATTAGCAACTGACCTTCATGGTACCTACCACTTCCTCTTCTGAGTATGGACAGTGTGTACTGTGAGGCACCACAGATGGGGAGTGACTAAACTCTACAGCTGCACCAGCAGAAGGACAGTTTGAATAAATAAGTACTCATCCTCCTACACTTCAATTTCTCTGTAGAGGCAGAACAGCTTTTGGGGCATTCTTGCTGATGTAACTGCTTTGCCTGCTGTCCACAGACACCTCGAGTTGTGGGACTACCAGCTGGAGGGAATCACTGTCTTGCCTCCACAATCCACTCACAATGTTGTGGGAGTACATTTCACTTCGCAAGTGGCCATCACTCTGCGGAGTGTCTCCACCAGGTCCCACCTGTGGCTAACCATTTTGGGATGGTCAAGTTCACAGTGAGCAAAGGGATAACTAAACCATCCAAGGCCATCTGCCACTTGCTCAGTTTAATCCTAACTTTTCTGTATGCAGCAGGTAGCCAGAGACCAAGGTCTCTACATGCCCATTCTTTAAGACTAAAGAAAACAATTTAGATTGTCACTGAACCTTTCCTGTCTCATTATCATCAACATCTCATGGGGCAGGCTCCCCACCCTGCGGGATTCTCACTGGTGAACTTTCATCATTCAAGAAATTACCTCCTGCACATACAGATCAAGCTTATGGTCTGAACAGCACAGCATACACCACCACTGCTCACAGGCAGTGGCAGAGGAGAGGCGTGCAGTTTTTCATGCATGTTGGTCTGTGTCTGGGAACAGGTAGGGAAACCTCTGTGCAGACAGCTCTTGCTACCTTAGCACCTTGTATTCAAACTAGATAGAAAATCTCCTCCTATAGTCATTATGGGGATGCGGGAAGCCATATTACAAGTGGTTGTGGGGCAGCACTGGAATCCCTGGGTTGAATGCTCATGGCACTATTACCATGTCTTCTCCACCTTCTAAGCTGCTGCGTGCAAGGAGGGGAGTGGACTATGCGCTGTGCTTATTTTGAAAGCCTGGGCTGCACTATCCTGACATGGCACGAGTAACAGACTATGCATAAGACTGCAGAGAAGGCAGGGAAAAGGTGGGCAGTTCCTGATGTAGGCAGTTGCCATTTGGAAGTTTTCTCCCACAGCTCACAGCCCCAGGAGAATCTTTAAAAGGTACAGCAGTTCTTGCAGTCACACTGATGATGTACGTTGCTTTCCGGCAGTTCAGAGATCAATACCATTATTCTATTGGAACCACACGCATCCTCTCCCTTTCCCCACCCTCAGATTGGAGACAAATATCGAAAAGCAGTATGCTAACCTGGGCCAGATCAGAAATGCTGGTAGGGTGTGCCAGAAAGAGCTGCATTGATACCTGCAACAGTGAGGAGCAGGGGAAAAGGGAATCCTGGGCCATGTCCTTACATGGATCTTTTCTGGAAGCCAACACTAAGGACCCCCAGAAGAACTCTGAAGGGAACCTGGCTTCTCAGGATGTTCCTGGGTCATCAACCCAGAAAAAAGGAACAAAATTTCAAACAACTGCAGGTTTGTTGTGGGGCTCCCAAAGAGAGATTTCTTACAGTTTTTTGTGAAAGGCCTATATGCCATTGTCCTAGTTTCAGCTGGGATAGAGTTAAGTGCCTTCCTAGTAGCTGGTACGGTGCTATGGTCTGAGTTCAGTAGGAGAAGAATGTTGATAACACTCTGATCTTTTCAGCTGCTAAGTAATGTTTATACTAAGTCAAGGATTTTTCAGCTTCTGATGCCCAGCCAGCGAGAAGGCTGGAGGGGCA
>JANZLQ010000065.1:7762594-7780082 GCA_026212715.1 Elanus axillaris
ACCCTACTCTGTTTTGATTTGTAATAAATTGAGTTAATTTCCCCAAGCTGAGTCTGTTTTGCCCGTGACAGTGATTAATGAATGCTCTCTCCTGTCCTTATCTTGACCCACAAGCCCTTTGTTATATTTTTTTTTCTCCTCTCCCCTATCCAGCGAAGAGGGGGGGGGGAGTGATAGAACAACTTGGTGGGCACCTGGCGTCCAGCCATGGTCAACCCATCACAGCTTCTTACTAATTATTTTTTTTCTTCCAGTGAGAGGAATTTTTATGTATTTAACTACTAGACAAAGTGACCTAATATGGTATTAAAAAGTCCATAGTCCTCTCTTAGTCTCATTCAGTCTCAGTAAAGCCAGATAATTTCCACTGACTGCAGAAGAACATGACATAACAATATCTGTCATCTTGGGCATGCGCAAGGAATATTTTTGTCTTGTTTAGGTTATTCATTATTTCTTATCACCTTATCATCCTGTATGAATTAGTGAGTGTTAAAACATAATCTCCTTTTTAGTGGTTCTAGATGCCTAATAACTCTGAACTTCTGCAGACAGGGAGGAGGCACTGTCACATAAAGAAGGTATGTTAGATTTTAAGCTGGACAAATGAACACTTTAGACTACTTCTAGCTTGAAGTTTGGTCTCACAAAAGAGGTCACAAAGGTTTTATACCCTATACCATCCAGTTCTGAATTAAAAGAAAGAAGGTGTTCTAGCTTAAACTCGACAAGGTAACATATGTATCTTACTAATACACATCTGTTGTGCAGTGCTAGTAAATATTAGTAATTAGGAGCAGACTGGTATCAACTTAGGTTTTGTTCGTTGAATCTCTCAAGTATATTTTACTAGCCTCACATTTTTGTCTGTAATAACTATGAGAAAAATGTGTGAAACAAGAAATTAGTATATCACTTTATAACCTGTCACTGAAAACAGTGAAGAAATCTATTATATTCCATTGTAAGTTCTTACATTTATTACAGAAGGATTTTTTTTTGCATACGTTTTACTGCTCTCTGCATAATTAGAGAAAGGAAATGTAAAAAATATTGTATTAGTACCAGTAGTGGGTATAACTGCACAAATTAATGTGACTATAAACCTAATCATAGTGGCAGATATGTTTATGCTTTTTTGTGGTATGAAAAATCATTGAGACAAATCATTCAGATTTCTGTTGAGGACAAAAAGCAAGGAAAGAAAAGGCACTTTTCCTTAGCTCTCTTTTCAAGATGAAGATTAAAGTTGCACAGATGATTTGATCTGTGGCTGTCTGGAAGTGTTGTTTTAGATTAGTTTCTTGGTTTAGCATCTCTTTTTCTAATTTAAAACAACTTCTTATCCTTGTATTCTCTTTTGCAGAGAGAACTGGTGTAGCACAGCAGAACAGCTTATATCATGTTGAAGCAGCAGTCCTACTGTGCAAATTTTATAATTGTAAATTACCTGAAACATATCTGAGAAACCAAATGTATTTGACTTTCAGTTTGATTTATCGCTCCACAGGAGGTCTTACGTTATGTCTATATTGCAACTGGAGGCATGATTGCAGCAACCTATACTTAAACTTGCTTTCATCTAGCTAGCTGAAATATTCCTTTCACAAAAGTCATACCTGTAGTTAAATTTCTGAAAGTATGTTCTCATAGGCCCATACTGAAACCTGGGCTGCTAACTTTTGATTGCTTTGCCCTGCTAATTTTAAGCTATATTAGGTATATCTTTTTAGGCTGCACTCATGCCTCCCATGTGAAGGGTCAGCATAATCTTACATATATATACAGATCCTGAGAAGACTGGCTTGAGGGCACTTTTACACAGGCTTTTTTTGTAGCCATAGTATTTTGTGTTTGTTATCATCAGAACGGAGGTAGGATAGGTAAGAGAGAAATTCTTTTGATTTTTTATAGAAGAGGCTCACACTTTAGAATACTATAGTCTATGTCACTGCTATAATAATCATACTGCTATAGGAAGAGCTGCTTCAGCAAAGGCATTTTTTTCAAACCAGAAAAAGGATGTTAGGGGAGTTGTCTTGAAAGGTTATTTGAGGAGGTGATGACTTTTTAATTTTCAGTCAAGTTTTAGCATGACTCTGCAGTATAACTTGCAAGAAGAATGACATGTAGTAACTACTGCAATGGTTATTTTCTCTGTGAAGACACTTATTAAGACGCTGTATGATAGAAATAAATTTTTATCATATACTGCATCGATCGTGTTGATATATTATGATGCATATTCTTAAAGCAATGACTTTTGAGACATCCAATTTCTTCATCAGAAATATTTTATTTGTCCCTTTCAGGACCAAAACCAGATGCTTTTATTGTTTTTACCATTAATAATGCAATTCTTTCCCCTTCAAAATTTAAAAGAAATGTAAATGGGGAGATTGGAATTGAAAGGTAATATTTTGAAAAGCCATGATTTTTTTTCAAACTGAACACCTGAGTTCCTGTCATGTTTAGCATTCCTTTCTAAGAATAATGCATTTGCAAACCTAGGATTTTTTCATCTCAATGATCAAGCTAATAGGGGAAAAAATCTTCAGAATACTTCTCAGCTTCCATTAATATGTCAGTAAGGCTTTTCCCTTAATTATTTTAAAATATATTCATAAATGATATTTTACATTCAATTAATGTTATTTTATAATAACCAGTTAAGACTTTCTACTCCTGGTACCTCCATTTACTTCTCTAAAAGAACCTTGAGGAGTTTTACTTATGTTATTTAAACTACAATTAGTTATCACAATAACACATCAATCTATGATTCAATACTATCAATATAATTTAGGGAACAACTATCAATAACAGCACAGAGAACTATCAGTTATTCTAATATGAGTTCTGCTGTTATTATCATATTTTTTTTAAATGAAATCTCTGCAGGCCGGTGAATGGCTATATTTCTGCTTGTTCAAGTATTGCAAGAAGTGGCATCATGATTTCACTACGTAGTCACATTTTTAAAAATATCAATTCATTAAAAAGGTTCTCCTTTACTTAGGTTGGGTATTTAGTTTTACATACCAGAATTAATATGTCAGCTAAAAATATTTGGGAAATAGGTATTAGTCTAGGACAAGTATAATGCTTTTGAGAGAAGCAGTGGTACTGCTTAGTTAAGAAAACTTAATGTTCTATTGGAAGGAAGTCCTGGTGGAAAAATTCTCTACCACTTCCTAATGTGGCCACTTTTGTAATTGTTACCGTCAGTTCAGTTTATGTGGTTGCTGAATGACTTGATGTAACATCCCTGTGCAGAGATTTCTGTAGTTGCATGCTCAGTGCATGACTGCGCAGGCCACCTGTGAAGCTGCTGTCTGTGGTTCCTGGCGGGTGCCGGAGAGCACTCACCCACCTGCCCGCGACAGCTCCGCGTTAAACAACCCCCATCTCCCCGGGGAACCCAACTCTCTGCCCGTCTCCTTCCCAAATGTCTTCCCTGCTGCCACAAGACCTCCCTTTCCTCCCAACCTATTAGTCTCTTAAGAGAAGGAAGGGCAACATCAAATCACCATTAGCAGATTTATGCCCTCTGCAAATCTGTTATCGGTCAGCCATTTCATCGCACGACAGGCTGGCGTGTGTGTGCGCCACACCGTGCAGTCACTGGTGCCAGCGCTTTTAGAGAGCATGCCTCAGGCCCCAGAGAATCCATGCCTCATGTAAATTAAGAAGCAGATTTTACTAGGCTGCGTGATCTACTTGGAAGGCAAAATAAAAATGTGACAGGCAAAAAGGCGTATTTTGCTACAGCCAAGCAGTACCCAAACTCCACTCTCAAATATTTCACATTTGTAGGTACGAAATGCAGAGATACTCACAAAATTTCTAATGGAGAGACAGAGACATATTAATCTGAAAACAGGCATATTTGTTTCTTCCCATGTATTTCCAGAAGTGGGAATCGGATGCTTCTATGAAAAGTAATCAGAGTAATTTTGAAGACTAGAATTTTGAAAAGACAAACACTTAGAAAATCTGGAAAAAAGAATTAAAGATCTTCATCAACAACCTTAGTAGGACAATACACAAACATATGAATCAATGTAAGCTAATACACTCTGAAATGGGAGCAACTGTTACAACTGATTTATAAATCGTAGAAATTACTTCTGAGGAGGCTCCTTGGGGAAATTAATGCTCAGTCCTGTCCTAGAATGAAAAAGTATTTGTCTCCCTGCTTTCCTTTCTTGATATTACTAATGGTGAAGTTGTGAAATGAAGCCCACCCCTCTCCCCCCCCAAAAGATTATTAAGTGATCAAAGTTCTTTTGCATCTTTTCCATGTATACATTATTCTCACATATATTCAAAATCAATGTGCTTTATGATAAACCTGATAACCACATTTAATATCTAGAAATTCTAAAATTAAATGATCCTTCTTCAGTGATGGAAAACAAAGAAACTGAGTTGCTCTTTTCTCAAACGTTGGTCTCAGATGAGGAGGCAAGAGACTGCCTTTACTCTGATGGTCAATTTATTATTTGCTGTTAAGAACTCGCAAATAATTGCACTAGCACTTGAGGTTACTGGCATGGTCTGTGTACTCCAGATCATTAAACCAGTCAGCATTTTGCTACCCATGCCATTTGACAGAGTCACAGTGAGTATTTGATCCTGGTACCAACTAACTCAACTGAAAACTGTCAGTGGTCCATTTAGTTATCGATGAAAGGTGATACACTGTCTGGTAATGGAAGATATTAGAAGTTAAAAAGTAAACAATTATATCACACAATAAGTACAATTCCCAAGCATTTAATTTGTTTTAACTCATGTTTCTTCTGTTTACTTTAAAGAAAAAATACATTCATTTTACATATGAAGTGCTGGAAAAAAATAACCTGATTTTCTTTTCTGTTTACCTGCAGAATAAGTGTTCCAAAGTCTTAATGGTTCAGGGAAAGATTAATTCTGAGATTTTATGAATTAGCAGACTTTCATTTAATACCCTCATTATAAGCCATCAACAAGCAGTAACAGCACATAGCACTTTTCATCTTTAAGGTACTTTAAATATTAATTAATTGTACAACTTCATTGACTCTAGTGGCAGATGTTCACATATTTCTTCAGCATGGGACACTGCCTTCAATACAAATCCAACTGAGCATGCAGCATTTTCTCTCATGCAGCATTACAAGAGAGCACAAAAAGTGCTAAAAACTTCTACAAAGGCAAGACTGGATCATATCAAATTCAACTGCAAGATCTGCTGAGGCAGTGTATCTCTTTTTTGTGTGTGTTTAGAATATCTTATATATTGAAACACAGAGGGCATTAATGTATGGCTGGGATCTCTATGTGCTGTGTGCTCTATGTGCTACAAAAATAACCTTTTCCAGAAGACTTGGAAGGGCAGTGTGATGGCAGCATGAATCATTTTCTAAAAATGTTGTGAACCATTATCTAACAGTTAGGAATTTTAAAATGATGGTTAAAATGACATCACTGGTATTCCTAACATACAGACAAATTATCTGTCTTAAACCTAGGCAGTTTGTTGGGCAATAATATTTAAATGATAATAGTTTTTATAGCCAGTGGTGTATGAGTGACATTCCAGTCAGCTTTGTTTCCCCACCTGATAACCTGCATCCCTTAGAGCTGGACCACTGAAGGTCAGCTTTGACGTGTGTAAAGGGAGACTCAAACTCAGTCTTTTGGATACATAGCAAAAACCTTCAGGCCCACTTTTTACATAAATTGTATATGTGTATTTGTGTTGCAACATGATTGGACAAGCTGAGACGATATGATTTTATTTAAAACAGATACAGTTTTCTGACTACTAAACTCACTTCGCAAGCTGTTTTCATTAGCCTGATCTCAGTGAGCATCTGTTGAGAAACTAAAGTTCCGATGTTTCCTGTTCTTTTCTGGGGGATACCCTATTGGATTCCTTGCCCAGCATCAGCTTTCTATCATCCTTCCTCTTCCTGTCTTTTATAAACTTCAGTTATTTCCCATGTGTCCCCTTGAGGGGAGAGAGGTGTGAGATTTTATAGTGTGATTGCATTTCTGATCTTTTACTTGGATTTTGAATGAATGGACTTGAAAATATCATGATGTAAGGCCAAAACCCAGAATGCATAGTTGAGTGAAGATGCTACGCCCAATTTTTTGTGTCCCAGCTTCATGTATGCCTGAGTATGTGAGCCACTTCCTCTGCCTTCATCCAATATTTTCTGGTCACATTGGCCAGTTTCAACCAAATTTGGCACTTCAGAATTTCAGAAATACATTATTTAAATATTTATGAAAATAGATAGTTGTATAGATAAAAGGTATTTTATTAGTGTTTCCATGGTGAAAACTGCTAATAAGCTCACTTCTTAGTAACAAGGGAATCCAGTGAAATATTTGTTTTGAATTAAAAACGTATGAATAATACAATCCCTCCCTGCAGGCATTAATAAATCTAAAGATTCAAGGAAGGTTATCTTTGCTTTGATTTTTTCATGACATCAATGGACTTCAAATGAGTTTTTTGGTCATTAGCTTCACAGAGCTACCAGCTGATTTTCTCACTAATTGCCAAGTAATTTAAGCAAATCTGATAATTTAAATTTTTACAAAAATGAGATTGTTCAAATCACTTCCACATGCCTTGTCTAAATCCAGTTCCTTCCAATTCTGTAAACATGATCTTTCAATTTTTTTCATTTTTGGACTTTTCTAAATGAAAAAGTTGCACTCATATAACTTGAACTGGCTTTATTATTTATAGACTTGAAGTATATCTGTATTAGATTGCTTATTTAGAGTATTATTTTCTTTTAAAAAGAAAAAAAAAGCAGACTCAGAAGAATTCTGTAAATCCTATCTGGATTTGATTCTTACGGATCACTTCCAACTCAAAATATTCTATGATTCTATGATTTCTTTCCTAACTACTATAAACCATCATTGCTAGCTAATCTCCTGCATAGTGAGTGAAACCCACAGAGTCTTCTGTTCAGCCTCAGCTACCATTTTCCTTTCCAGTGGATATCCCCTGAGACAACACCAGGCAGAGGTCAGAAGATAGCTTATTCCAGAGACTGTTCCTGTTAGGCAGCATGAACAAGACTTTGCCAAGCTGAGGTCCTTCTACTATACGTCATCTTCCAACATTATGCTCCACCAGCCTTTGCAGCCTCTAAACACTCTCCTGCCCTCATGCCATACCAGGAATCAGGTGATAGATGTGTTCCATTTCATGATATGAAATAGCACCATTCTGATGGACTGCAACACTTTCCTCATGTTGTTGCACACAACATAAACTGCAAAAAGCAAGCAAAAAATGCTCACCTGGAGTCAGTGCTTCCTTTTGGGGGCAAAAAAAAAAATTATCCTGAGCCAAATACTGTGTGCAGTGGACACAGCCACTCAGTGCTCTCTGACCTCAGTGTCAAAACCAGTCCCTAGGCCTTTTGGCACTACAGAATCCTTTTTTAGGAATATGAAGACAGCTTCTTGGTTACCTTCTTTCATCCTCCACTTCTTGTGCTCCCCAGTCTTCTTGGTTTCAGGCAGAACCCTGGTTAACGATACCTTCTGGATCAACTGTTCTTAGCCAGCGGGTATGACTGTGTTGTTCCATTTGGGAGGCTGTAATCAGTGATGAACAGACTAAATGGAGAGTTTTCTTCAAATGAAAACATTATTTAATCTAAATAACAGGTTCAAGCATTGTATTGAGGAAAAAGGTATTTAAACCTCCAGACTGCCTACACAAATGTCAGTCACAGCTGAACTTCACTGTTCAGTAAAGACACCTGTCTTCTCTATTTCTTTAACAGTCCTTTGGATAGTCCTTCCATTCCTTTTCCATTTTAGTTTCACTTTTGACTGAATTTCTGTTTCTCAACCTTGTTTGGGGCTTAGGGTTTTTTGACTCAGTCCATTGAAAAATAATTCCGTGAATTCAGGGGTTGAACCAGCCTCTTCCGTGACTCATCTTCAACGTACCCTCAAATGTTTGCTGTGAGATGTTATTCTGAGTCATTGTTTTGCCTTCCTACTTGCTTACAAACAGCTATCCTGATTTAACTCTTAATGAAAAATGGCATTCTCCCTAGAGGAGAGAAGTCCAATGGGAAATGAGTAGTCAGGCTGGAGAACGTTAGTTATAGGTATACTTTTATTCAATTAAATCAACCCATGGTCACTCAATCCAAGATTTTTTTGTTTGCTCTTTTACTTCTAGCTCTTTTTTAATGACCTCATTATAAAATAGGATAGTCTCTTTTCAGTTCAGTGACTATTGTAGAAAAATCTGTAGGCTATCACGCCAATTATTATACATACTGCAGGAAAGCCTGGTAATGGTTTTTTGCTATCAGAAGCTACAGTTTCTCAAAACAAAATATTCTCAGCAGTATTAATACCTCTGACAATGATACACATACTCATATCCAATCCTGGGGGTCTACAAAGCACTATCCAGATGAGTCTCTTTTGCATCTACCTCGAAAGGGGTTTTGAATGAGAAAAACAATCTGTTCTATTTTGCTATCTCTTCTTACTTCCTAAAGTGTATCAAATCCTTACTGTCTAATCCCATCTTAGAGCTCTTTTATATATATGTATATGTAAAATTTAAGAACAGTGCCCATCCTTCAGTAAAGGTCATCTAAATGTAGAATTTATTTCACTAAACTTCAGGGTTTTGGTTTTTTTTTTCTATAATTGAGTAAAGCTTTTTAAGTGTGAGTTGCATAAAACAGAAAAGAAAATTAGTATTTCTTGCATTATTATCGGTTGCTTTTTTGAGCAGATACAGAGCTTTGACTAATTGCACTGTGTACTGATTACACTTCTGTCTGCTAAGCTCTTTCCCTCATTTATTAAAGTCTCGCCTTGTCAGATAAACGGGCATCAAAGCATTCTCTTAAGAGAAATTAAAAGACTAAAGCTCTGAATTAAGCCACCACATATTTTATTAGAATAGGTTCTCAATGAACAGAAAGATAAATGTAGCTGCTTGATTATATGCTTCTATAGTGTATCGGTGCCGTTGCTTACTTGGATGTAGTGAGTAGTACAAAAAATATCTTTGCATATCTCAAGTTTCCTTGCTGTTTGGTTCTCAAGTCTCTTTACAACTTTGTATGGGTTTATCTCTTCAGTTCTGCTGTGACCTACAAATTTATGCAGAGTTGAATTTACACTAAAGGAAGCCCTGATAAAGAATGAGAAGAAGCAGCAGACATGCACAGAAGGCATGCTACAAAGTGTTTGCTACTTTGCAGATGAGTTGGCAAAAATAGCCTTAGAAATCTTGAGAGCCACAGCTTAAAGAATGACAGATGCTTGGTTATTTCACACAAAAGGGAAACATTCCTTTGAAAACAATTAAAAACTAATTGCCCTAATCAACCTGTACAATGGTTGCAGTCTGAGTTGTATTTTTTAGTCCTTTTACACATGCACAAGTACATTTTTGTGGGGACAGGTCTGGCTACCTTCCCCTCCCTTTCCACAGAGCACATCATTTTGCCAATCTCAGACTAGGGCACACTGACAGACTGAATGTATTTGATATCATTCCTCCAGAATTACCTAGGATGCAGGCAAATCAATTTGATGCCTTCAAAACCAAGCATTGTTTACTCAAAGCTATACAGCTCCAAAGACAGAAACTTGGGTCTTCTCACTTAAGTGGAAACCATCCCTTGATTAGAGAAATCTATTTAGTCTAATTTGCTTTGTCTTTGGTTTGTGAGAGGCAGATTCAACTTCTGATTTGTTAACAGTGTCACAGAAATCAGTGGGCAGATGCTGATCTAAGTGCAAGTCCACGAGTTTCCATTGTAAACGGAGAGCATCTAGTGCCATTTGTGGTATCGTGCTTGAGCTTGGCCAGTCCAGCAGGCTGTGGGACTCCTCGAGGCGCTGCGCTGCACGGAGTGGAGGGCAGCCCCAGGGAAGGGCTTCCGATGCACAAGGAGCCTCAGAGGGCACTAGACACCTCAACTGAGCTGACCGAATTGAGCACCCTATGTCTTACCGGATTTTGTCATCGCTGGAGGCTGTCAGAGCATTTTCTTTCTGGCCTACTTTCGAAAATACCTGTTTTCTGTGTTAGATATCTGTGTTTATAGCATGTCAGTACTGTAACTGGAACACAGCAACCATGTTATTTTTACATGTCAAGAACATTTGAAAAGTTAAGTCATTTAAAACATGTATCTTTTTTTCTGCTGGATGACACTATTGATTGATCTCAACTTCAGGTACAGCCTCTATTTTAAGCCTTAGCATCATTGGAAACTAAAGTACCATACTAGTTATTATTTACTGTGAATCATGGTCTTGAAAAAAATAGAGGCTCACATCTGCTCTTCAGAGAGTGGAGGACACGACAAAAGAGGGGGGAAATGATCCAAAGCCTCACAGTGATTTTTATAGTATGCCATTTGTAAGATGGTTCTCTCAAACAGGCATAACAAGTAGAAACATCTAAGGTTAAAAGATACCGTGGGCTTAAATCTTCAGCTGTTGCTTATGTGAATAACCTCAGGGGACCTGTATGTTCTCTACAACAATTTTAAATGATTAATGTAATTTTAAACCGCAGATATTTTTTAACAACTTCTTAGTTCTCTCTGAGAAGTTGCTGAGATCTTCTTTTACAAAGTGCCATGCTTTTCTTAATATGAATAAGGAATAACCCTCAAGGAGTTAAGAGTGATAGCAATTGTTGTATGATCGGTTTTCAGATAACTCCTTCAAAATGCTTCTGTGTATCACTTCACATATTACAGCTCAGAGACAAACAAGTTTTATTTGTGATAGGTTGTTAAGGATTTTTCCCTTTTTTTCATGCAGCAAAAGGATAAAATCACAATGACCCAGCTAAGAAACATGGATAAACAAACCCAGTACATTCTTAAAAATATAGGTGCATAACCAGGTGCAAAACATGCCTTGGAGTTGGTACTGTCTGAGATTATACAAGCACAAAACCTGTTTTGAAACTATTGAAATATGATTTAGAATTTTAACATATTTATCTTCAAGAGAATATAGTATTTATTTCCCATGCTGTTTTTTACCTAAATACAGTAGTTGATCCTTTTATCAACCAACTTAGCCTGACAAGTGATTAAACAAGAAGATTTTAAGTAACTTATCTCCGTTTTGCTTCTCACTGAGAGCAATATCTAAAATTGGTAACTTTTGGATGGGCAATTAATATACCGTTCCATCACTATCTCTATTTCAGTTCTGCAAATATTTCCTTTTTCTTTTAATTCTGTTATGTGCAGTGAGCAACAAGATGTTTTCCAACAATTAATTATTTGAATGTCTTTCTCTTTCACTACTCATTGGTAATAGGAATGATGACATTTGCGGCAAGTTCAAAGGTGGATGGGCATTTCCAGTTGTAGCAATATCGTAGATAGACCTGTAGTATATAAATCATCTGAACTTAAAGTTTGTTAGACAATAAGAAAATTAGAAATCTTGCGATCTTATAATATCACAAGAACCGATGATTGTGTTACTTAGAGCTACATTCCCAAAGTAGCAGAAGGTACAACTTAATCTGCAGCTGAGATTTGGCTACTTCTGAGCTCCTAGTAGCTCAGTCTAGAATGAGTGGATGAAAAGCCACAGCTGATTTAGGAAAAGCACAGCTGTTTCAGATAACATGTTTCCATATCCACCAATTCTTTACTTTTGAGTTCACTGACTTCAAAGTTTAGAATGCTTGAATAGGAAGGCCTCTGTTGATGCCCATACTCCTTCTTTACCAATATTAAATCAGTGTCTTTTTTAATGAATGGTAGTTTTCAAGCAGTCTTTCCTGCATGACGTCCCCTTTGCAGAGTGATGGATTTCACTTCTCCCTCTTGCTGGGAAAGCAGGAAATTTCTCTCTTCACAACAGCTCTGTCCTTAACAGTTTACAACGACACAAGACAAAAAAGGACACGGAAATGAAAGGATTACTCACAGGCAGCCAGAAAATGTGTTTAAGATCAGTGTAAAAGACCCCAGAATTACACCTGGATGTCTTAATTCCAAGTCCATTTCCTTGACCAAAAGACCACACTAATCTTCTGACTCATGTTAGCATAACCATTCCAGGAGACCTTTAAGAAGCTAGTTGTCCACTACCACCTAATGGCTGCATCATTTTACAGATGAATCTGAAGTCACCCGGGCACTTTTGAAGCACTAAAATTGTAGGCATATTTTTTAAGCTTGCATTAAAACTTGGAATTTTTGTTTGCTGAAATCTGAACTACCAGGTTTTGCTTGTAGTTTTACTTTATGAAGTTCACTATCACTATTTGTGTTCTCTACAAAGTTTCTGAAGGTTTGAGAGAAATCATGAAATAAACCCTAATGGTATATGAACCCAGTGTCTTTATTAGTTTGGATAAATGAGCAAATGCTTAGAATTAATTTTACCTCTGAGACAATTAAGCTTGCAAATGCGAATGAAGGCATGCTACTTCATTTCTTAGCAGTTGGATAACTTTACATGTCTATGCCAGAATATAATTTTCAATTCTTTTTGCACCCATTTTGATGTAAATAGGACTTTTAGGTGGCAACAGTGGTGAATGTAACTGTCCATTTGAGTTTCACACCATTCCACTGAAACTGTTTCTAATATTTATTCTTTCCAAGTGTGCTGTTTAGCTACATTGAGCATTTGTATTTTTATGCCAGTAACAGGAAGCCTTTTCACCTAAGTTTAAAAAGAGCTCTTTTTATTCAGTTTCATTGCTGCCAAATAAATTAACTGACAGGTGGTTAAAGATAAAACCTAATTTCTGGAACTTAATCCTGACAACATGAGGGCTATCCATTATTTCTTAAAATGCTTGAATTGAGGAGGTTTCCACCCTAATGGGAATTTGCTTTGAAAGTCACATTTCAAAATCTGAGAATGCTGTTAAAATATACCCCATCTTTTGACAGACTCCCTTGATCTTGTTAAACAACACATTATGTCTTCTCTTTGGCAAACACTCTCTGCTTCATATAATGTAATCAACCCCTACTATCATGCAGAAGCATAGAATTATTTTGAACATTTAGAAAGTGGATCAACGTTTTTCATAAAGTTACTAACTTTGCAGGAATTTCAGCATGCAACAGAGGTGCAAAAAGCAGCAATCTAAAACTCAGAGGTGTTGGGGTTTAATTCTTCATCACTTATGTTGCACGAACTGGATGTTTACATGCACAAAGGTTTATTGGTGGCCTCCATAGCTGATGGCATAGATTGACTCTAATGGCAGAAGTTACTTTCTAGGAAAACCAAAGAAAGGCATGAGAGAGAGAAAAGGAGGGGAAAAGTGAAAGGGAAAACTCCTCAATGGCTGTCAGGGAAAAGAAAAGGCAGGTTACAGAGCTGCAGATAGAAGGCCCTTAGCAGTTCCAAAGGCTAAGGCACCAAGGACACTGCAACACACTAGTGTACTCCAAGGTATAAACTAAAAGCTGCCACACTTTATCTGGCGTATTTCTTTATGCACAGCTTTCTCAAAAACTTAAAAATGTTTTTGAGATTCATCTTTGCTATTTTCAATAGAAGAATTGCTGACCAGCTATCCAGAAATGCTGTGGGAGTAACAGGTGACATGGAGTCTTAGGAAGAAGAATCACTACATAATTTCCAAGAGGCACTTTAGGAGTTCTTTACTTCTATTCCTGAAAAACTTTTATAAGCAATAAGGAAAAGGTGAAATCTGAGGTTAAGATGGCTTTGACAGAGCACAGAGCGGAGAGCTGGTTATAGGTTGTGTTCCCAGAATAATCCCCATTAGATACCATATAACAAATTACTGTAGAGGAATAATAAAGGTGTTTATAAAATAGAGCAGGTCAGTTCCTCATCTATCCAAGGTTGTAATCACAGAAATATGGGAATCTGAACTCTGTTAGGACTCTGTAGGCTCAAATGGAGGTGCTTCCATGAGAGCCATACTGAAGGGCTGTATAGACCTTTGAAGGAAGCTTCTTGCTTAGACAGGTTAGAATGCAGGATTATTTTAAAGCCATTTTTTGACTCTATAAGTCATGAGATGTTGCTTGGGGAGCAGAACTACATAGCCAAAGCAGAAGGAAGTTGAAGCACTAGCTGCATGTCCATGACAACAAAGCTGTCACAGGTGGGCTGTGCTCTACCAACAGGACAGTTACCATCCTGAGTGAGCAGAATATTTAGGGACAAGGTTCATTTCCTATGAAAAGCAAACATATATACATTTTCCATATAGAAGTAATCACACTGAAATTGCAAGGGTAGAATGAATTCTCTGAAGCAAAGTAAGTGCTTAAGAGCTACGCTGGATCTGGGCCCATTTAGATCAGACAGCGGCAGATTGAACAGAAAAGTCCTCCTACAAAGACAAGATAATAAAACCTGAAAAGATTGTAACATTTAAAGAACTTTTTCCTGATTCACCACATAAACAATAATTACAGGGAAAGTCAGCTGCATTCAGCTCGCCTAAATCTGTAACAGTTTGCAAGAGGAAACCATAGCATCTGGAGAGGCAGAAAGTACTTATACGCTTTAATTAAAATAGGAACAGATAGAAACCAGCAATGAAAATTAAAAGACTGCAGACTTTCTCCTGAGTGTGTGCATGAGTGTATACGTATGGACATGTCTATGTGACGCTTCCGCATTTTTTGCTTTCTTCTGTATGTTCTGCCTCTAACTTGTATGTCTGACTTGCCAGAGGCTCATCCTAAACAACATCTAAAGCAGCTGGCAGGTGAGAACCCATGGGCTGAGTCACTGTGATGGGATCCCGGCCAGGGCTTGCTGCGGCTCCCTTCTCACCTGCGTAGTGCTGTTGCCTTTCCCTGGAAAGCAAAGCATGGAGCAGAGCGGTGTAGTGCTGAGCTGCACCCAACGCGGCGCAAGGGTATGGATAGGAAATGTACTTCAGAGTCAGAATGCACTTCAGAATGCAGCTTCAGAGTCAGAAGGAGGCTTGCGTCCCACCACATAGGAGTGCACAAATAACAAGGAGAAGTTATTAAGCAGTTGAAAAGGATTGTTTACAAAGAATTCTTCTCACATCTCCAGGACATGATTTTCCAAGACTCTCTGCTTTGTACTAGCAGTGCTCCTGGGGAATTTGCTGGAATTTTTCTACTGACTTCAGTGAAAGCAAAGTTAGGCTAAAGCTGATCACTCATAAAATCTGCTTTTAGCTACGTCCTTGGGTATCTTGACTAGATTATTCCCGTTTTCAGACACTCGATGTACTCTGTTTCCATGCTTTGCATTGTGGTTCAGGCAGTTACTGCTTTTTCTGGTGGCATTTCTCAGGATTTTCAGTACTATTTCAACTGTAACTTTCAGTTCCGCAGGCAGGGGAATTTCGGTTTTGTTAGAATATGGACGATTGACTCTTGCCCATGCCTGAAAGATTATTTACGGCATGAAATATTACTATCATCTCAAAATTGCATATTTCATTTCTAAGGTAATGTATTTTATTAAGGATTTTTTTCATATTTTTAGCTTGTTGCAAGAAAACCACCTAAACAACAAGAAAACAAGAATGTTACATGAGTTCTCTGATCTTCACAGAAATTAATAATTTCCTTCTCCAACTGTTTGCTGCTTATGTAAGGCTATAAAGTATTTAGGACATGAGGTAGGTGACCTATCTCCTACTATAAATTGGTATAGTACCATTAAAAACTATGTCTTCTAATACTCATGCAGTTTTGTTGCCACATTACATTGCCCAAGAAGCCTCCACATACTTGCCCCCATATAAAACTATTTCTAAATGGAAGACTAATTAGCATCACGCTAACTAGTTCAGGACTGTAATGAATCTGACCACATTAATCTTCTTCTCTTTGTGTATATAAATTAGAAATCTTATTATAATGTAAATGTATTTAGTTTTAGAAAAGCTACCTTTGTTTCATATATGCAGTTCAGGTGGTGATTTATTGCAATTACTTATTCTTGAGGCCTCAATCAATATTTGATTATCTGAAAAGAAGGAACAGTGCTACAAGACCATAAGCAATCTCATTCATGTCAGTATATCTCTGAATATTTCTTCAGTGAGACAACTGTTCTCGAAGTGGAAAACAGAGAGTCCTTCTGACAAGGAACTATGCAGAACATACTTGTTGACTGCAGAGTATCTGACTGAAGTGTACCAGTTCTTTTAAAAAGAGAAGACAGAACTCTAATAATTCTAATGAAAAATGTGGTCCTAGAAAAGGGCAGTGGAGAGTGCTTAAAATAGGACAGCAATAAGAAACTATGTCTCTTTAACAATTTATAGCAAGGAGTATTAAAAAATTCTGTTTAAACTGTAGCAATGCATTTATTAATCTTATTCCTTAAAACCACTCAACAGGTTCCCAGATACCAAGGAGTCTTTGGATGGCCTCAGCACTGTGCAAAGGCAGATTAAGCTAAACTTACCATCTAGGAGTGCTTTATCTGTGTCTGTGTGTATGTATATACGTAGAGAGAAAAGTAACTTTACCCAGCCTCATCATGACTGTAAGAATAGAACATGCTGGGCTGCAGCAAAGATTCCAGTTACATACCAAATTGTCTAAAATATTGCAGAACTGTGGATGCTATTGGGAGAGTATAACAACCAGTTTTTCTGAAATCCTCTTCCAGATTCGGCAGATTAATGCCTTCTTGAGCTAGGGGTACTTGCACACTCTCAAGTTAAACAGTCACAGATGAACATAACTTCCATTAATTTGTCTGCCCATTTTTAAAATACTTCAAGTTTTCTGCTCTGCAAAGTTCTTTGGCAATGATTTTCACTATCAATGTAAGTTGTGCAAAAGTTACTCCCTTTTGTTTTGTTCTAAACCTGTTTTCCTGATAAATTAATCCACTGAAAAATTCTTAGATAACATATGCTCTATTTATAGTAACATATAGAGTCAATAACATTGTGCATTTCCCTTTAAGAAACTTGTTGCCTTTTGACTTTCATTTCAGGTTTTTCAGGTAAATGAAGGAATTCCCTCTTTGAGGATGCAAGGAACAGAGTACTTTTCTTCATTCTCATTCACAGTGAACACCATTCAGTTTATTACATGACATTTGTTTGACAAAGAGGATAGAATGTAATTTCTCTGGCTCTCTGAGATCATAACATAAAATGGTAGAATATGAATTTAGTTCCAAATGTTTAAGTTCTATTATTTGATAGACCCATTGCAGAGGTTTCCTCATTAAAAGTGGGAATAAACTACATAATTTTTTGATCATGTTCTATCAATTAACCAGCCAGGTGAATGAGGTTTAATTTCATCTTCATTTTCCCAATACCAAAATCCAGTTTCTTCTTAGATGTTTTATCTTTCCACGTTTGAATTTCTGCAAAACTCCTTGTATAGATTTCTATATTTAACCTACAAACAGTGTGTCCTGGTTTCAGCTGGGATAGAGTTAAGTGTCTTCCTAGTAGCTGGTACAGTGCTGTGTTTGAGTTCAGTATGAG
>JANZLQ010000065.1:7780182-7814735 GCA_026212715.1 Elanus axillaris
AAGGAGCTGGGAGGGAACACAGCCAGGGCAGTGACCCAAACTGGCCAACGGGGTATTCCAGACCATGGGACGTCACACTCAGGGAATAACTGGGTGAAGTGGGAGTTGGGATCGCCGCTCGGGGACTTACGGGATGTCGATTGGCAGGTGGTGAGCAATTGCTCTGTGCACCATTTGTACATTCCAATCCTTTTACTATTACTGTTGTCATTTTATTAGTGATATCATCATTATAATTACTTTCTTCTTTTCTGTTCTGTTAAACTATTCTTATCTCAATCCGCGAGTTTACTTCTTTTCCCGATTTTCTCCCACATCCTGCTGCGGGGGGGAAGGGGGTGAGCAGCTGCCTGGTGTTTAGTTGCTGGCTGGGGTTAAACCATGACACAATGTATCAAACTAACATAATTTGATGATTTGGTTTAGTTCCTTATTTTGATTTTAGGGTGGCATCATTTGTAAGCTAATAAAAATCAGGTCAATGTTGAACATTGATGTTTGTACAAACTATCTTCTATTGATAATTTCATTACTGCTTACAACACCCACTTCTTCTGAAACCATTCATTATTTTATGCTATGTCACACTATGTTGCGTAGAAACCGAGACATTCCACAGGTATTCACACACTATAAAATTCTTATTTAGCTGCAATCATTGGGACTTTTGAGGGTACCATGCTCCTAGAAAATCAACATAGTATAGAAAAAATGTATACAGTACATATTGAGTTCTGTGTAACCGTATCCATGAATCCATTCAAAACACAGAGCTGAGTTTATGTCACTTCTGTGAACAGGCAACAGGTGACAACGAATCAGACTTTCCTAACCTGTCCCATGGCTATGCTGGACCGACACTTGAAGTAAGGTACATGAGCGTATCTTCATTTTCTGAGCTCTCATTCGCTCACACTAACAAGGAATTAGGACATGGAAAGCACATAATAAATTACCTTCTTATATTGAAAATATAACCGGAACTGCCAGTGGGGCACCACTGTTTGAATTTTTATGAAATTATACCCTGTTTATGGAGTAGATGGTCACTGCTGATTCTGTGTGATGACTTTCAGACAACATGCTCTGAGCCTTTCTGTAATTTAAAACTGAAAGAAGCACAGTAGTCTGTAATTCCTGTGTGCCTGACAGTGATCGTTATGTTCAGAAAGGTTTTAATGACACAGCTAATTATGTCACTATTTTGCTTCAAGAATGTTCTCTTTTACATAAGCTGTCCTTAAAGATTAGACTATAAACTCCTATTTGTAACAAGGGATCATGGTGAAACTGCCAAGTAGAGAAGCTGAGCTCAAGAGATTTATTACATTCACTGGAACTTAAAAAAACCATATAAATGCTGTCAAATCTGTATTGAAGAAAGTTGTGTGTCTAATGCTCAGAAAAATTATAAGAAAACAGGTTCAGGTTTATCATATTTTCCTTATGCCTTATTTCCTTATTTTCCTATTATATGAGATGGAGTGTGTAAATGCAATGCTTTTTAAAAGAGAAAATCTGGAAAGTGTGCCAAAGATATACACAGATTATATTATTCATTTAAAAAGCACCACAACAGTACAGTTCCAAAGTTTGACTTTTATCAAATAGTCACAATAATGAAAAAAAACCCCTCAGATGAGTACTGTATATTTAGGAGCATAGTAAACAGCTTCAGTCTTCCCATCTCTGAAATTAAATGAGAGCTTTGCCTCCACCTCAGTGGAGGCCCAAAAGAAAACATTTTCTTTTAATGAAAGTATCTACGAAGGAAAAGCTTTCTGGAACCATGCTTGCTGTCTTCACACCAAAGAACTGAGTAGTGATTGAAATCGCTAGTATTAGGTAATAACACATTTCCTCCCACTCCTGAAATCCACATTGAAATTGCAAAATTGGTTCTGGCTACATTAACTGGGCTTCCTATATCTCATGATACAGTTTTCACTGGTAGACATATGCTTTTATTTCCCCAGAATCCTGTCTGCTGAAGCGTAAGAATAAAGAGTATTCCTTGAAAGGATAGCTTGATGTTATTTTATTTGTTTATTCTTCATTATTCCAGGTGTATGGATCCATTCATTATTTACTGAACCTGTTCTGAACACAGAATTGTTCATTCTCTCATGAGCTTTTCTAAATGCTTGCCAGTGCATCCAGTGCATTTTTTAAAGATGCTAATGAATTTATCTACACAGTCCTTCTGTGAGGTAACTCCATTTCACTCACGGGGAATTATCATAAATAGCTTAAGGCCAAAATTATCCAAAGTATCCATTCTTCAGGGTGCTAATTTGAAACACACAGAGGTGAGTTTTTCAGAATACCTAGTACTTTGATAGCATTTGAATATATTTTACATCTTTATATGCTGAAAGGAGAGCTCCTTGTTCTTTTCTACAAAATGGTGCTAAGGAGTGTTCTTTGAGATATCCAAAAATATGTACTACCAATCTGGTTTAAATGAACTGTCCAGCCTCTCACAAAGGCACTCAGTGGCAGAAATGAGGACATCCTCCACTCCTCTAGGACATCTCTCTCTTGTTTTTTGTTTTTTTTTTCCCTTGGTTGCTGAGCTTCTGAGTGGATGCAACAGAGATACTCAGACCACTAACCCATTATTATTCTTGCCCTACTGCCCTGGACATTAGTTCCTTCTTTCTTTTTTTTCTTCATACTTGATAAAATCAAGATCTTGTGGAAAGGGCTGACCATGCTTATGATCACATAACTATGTATTGTATAATAAATACCTCTGCAATAATTTTTGACACACATTCTGTGAGCGTGTAGTCTCATGCTTATACACAGGGGACAAAGATTTCTGGAACTGTCTTCATTCTCAGACTCTCCTTTTTGCCTCCATCTTTTCCCACCCTTTTGGAGTGGTGGAGGAGACCACAACGCTCCTGCGAGTGCTCTCTTTTTATTCCTCTCCATGGGCGTACCTGAACCCGTCTCCCTTTCAGGCTCTTACCTTCCTGACCCCATCCTTCCTGCATCTCCCCAACCTCCTTTTCCTCATATTCCTTCTTAACTCTTCCTTCTGCTCTTCCTCCCTCAGTCTCCAAACCATCCCAGTGCTTTTTCCTACCTCCTGTCCTCCAAAATCCTTCTTCCACTGCCTAGCTATCGAAATCTTCTCCCTTTCCCCCGGCTAACTAAGCTCTGGGCATTCAGCACACCCATCCCTCCTGAGGGTGCCAGCTCTCATCTCAGCACCCTGCTGATCATGGCACTCCAAACCACTTCTGGGACAAACTGTTGATAATTCCCAGGAGGGTGCATTGCAGCCTAGTCAGGGCTTGAATGTTTTCATACGCCTGCTTGACTTCAGCCACCTGTGACCACGTCCTCCTCCTCCCCCTTGATTACCATCCCTCACACTCTGTATTTGTAAGTGCCATTTTAATTAGTACAGCCTCCCGGGAGGAAATATGTGTAGGTTCTCCTGGAGGAAGGAGGAGGAGAAGGTGGAGGAGGAGGAGGTGGAAAAGGAGGTGGAGGAGGACAAGGTGGAGGAGGAGGTGGAAGAGGCATCAAGCACTTAACAAAAGGGAAGGGTACCAAGTGCTATCCCTTCAGGGAACTTGGCCATCCTTATCCCTGCCATGCTCACCAGCAACTGCCTCTTCCCTTTCCACTTAGAGACTTGACAGGACTAGCTTCAGCTTTCAACAACTCCTCCCACTTCCCTGGAGCAAACGAATACACTCAGGTTTCCAGCAGTGGTCAGCAGTGGCCTTGGTGAAGCCAAGCAGCCCTGCTATCCCGCACGCTTTCTGGAATCAGATGCTTCAGCATTCCCCCTGTTGCTACCAATTACTGCGTTAACAGCCTAGATATATTCTACATTCCCAGTCCAAGCTAGTACACACAAATGAGCTGAGAGTGGATGGGTCACAGCAGGCAGAGTAGAACATTAATTGCTGTCTGCATATTGTAATTTGTTAATGGTTTATCAGTTGGCCAAGTTTGGGAGAACATTAACAAAAATAATAAATTGTGGTTAATTTATTACAGTTAATAAAATAAGAAAGCATGATTTTTTCACAAGAAAAAATCTCTGCTTTAAGAGTGTTATTAATATAAGAAATCACATTATTTTCCCTAATCTCTTCCTGGGCAAAGGATAAAGTATTTTAACTATTTCCTCAGCAAATTGTCTCTTTAGTAGGCGCAGCATGGAAAATTCCAGTCTGAGTGGTACATTAAGTTTGACAAGATTAAAAGTAATTACAGCCTGAGTCTTTTAATAGAAGCTAGTAGGCAGCCTTAAGTACAGGCATTACTACTTACACCACCTGTAACAAACAATTTTATTGTATAAGCAATAAAAAGCAAATCTCTTTCTGATTTGTACCACTAGAACACTTTGAACTTTATATTTTTCTAATACATCATACATGCCTAGGCTGCTATCTAAACCCATTTAAAAACTCTTTAAAGCAACATTTCTTTACTTTAGTATTAGAAATATTTTTTAATTACAGAGTACATGTTCTTTAATAATAAATGGGAAAAAGCAAGAGAAACATGTTGTTAGTCTATTTGCATGCTTTTTTAAATAACATATATTCTACTGAAATCACACAAACAACAACAGACAGCTTGTCAGTAAGAACTAATAGAGCTATTTCCCAATAAAATATTGAAGCTGTTAGCTGCACAATGGTTCAATGCATACTATTCAATTATTACAGGATGCAAAACCACCTCTCATGATGAGAAGAATGTATGTGAAAACTGTTTGCTCTTTGCTTTGCCCAAGTTCCCTTGCTGTGAAAGGAAGCCATAATCCTACAGGATCAGAATATTGGTATTAAAAGATGTTGACTACTTCAAGGACAAGGTGAGGATAGCTTTGGTCTAATTAGCTGAATTATTTAAACAAACTATGAAATGATTATATATGAGTACAAGGTTGCAAAATTCTCCCAAACCACAAATTCAGATCCTAGCAGGAGTGGCTGAACGTATATTTCCCTGAGTTGCCTTGAAGACCTGAGAGGCTAGAAGGCATCTTTCTAAGCACTGTGGCCAGTATCCAAAACCATCTCAAACTTCCAAAAGAACATGAGGTGCTTTCAAGAGAAAGGTTGGCCTGGAGTCACCTATTTCCTGATAGGTGTTTATCAGCACATGGCTCTCGCTACACAGCCACCCCTCATAAGTGGTTTGAGTTACACTGCTCTTCTGCTTCTGTTTTCATTTATAGTAAATTGTGTGAGTATAAAATTCTGTTAGCTAGCCTCAGTAATGCTTTACAACCATTTTGCAATGACGGTATAAATGAATACAGGAGATAGAGGCATGCAGGGTATCATATTCCTCTTTTAATCTTTTGAAAAATTCAAATTTATAGAATTCAATATAATAAGGACACAATATTAAAAGAAGATGAGAAAGCAAAGAATACTGTCATTATTCAATCTGCACTAGAACAGCTTTGTTAGACAAGAATATGGAGACGTTAGTTCATACACATTCAAAATAGAAACAAATTTATATCATACTTGTACTGCAATGTTGGAATTTCCCATTTCATTCTCCCCAGTGAATGAGAGTGAAGATAAAGAAAATGCTTTGGACTGAAAATTGATGACCTGCACAAATGTCTTACTTCAATAAAATATTTATGTGCTGGAAGCAAATGTAGTTGAACTATGCTCTTTTACATTTTTTTCTGTCTGCCTTTTTTTGCTCTAGAATTACTATCAAACTAGAAATTTGTACAAGTAATTATATTATTATGTTTTGAACTGTTTTGGATAGATAAGTGGACAGATATAAACACAACTATAGAATGGTTTGGGTTAGAATGAACGTTTAAAGATCATCTAGTCATCTTCAACTAGATCAGTTTGCTCAAAGCCCTGTCCAACGTGACTTTGAACACTTTCGGGGTTTGAGCATCCACGATTTCTCTGGGCAACCTGTTCCAGTGTCTCACCACCCTCGTCGTAAAAAATGCCTTCCTTATATCCAATCTAAATCTACCCTGTTTCAGTTTAAAAACCATTGCCCCTTGTCCTGTCACGACAGGCCCTGGTAAAAAATCTCTTTTCGTCTTTCTTATAAGCCCTTTTCATATATTGAAAGGCTGCAATAAGGTCTCCTAGGACCCTTCTCTTCTCCAGGCTGAACAACCCCAACTCTCTCAGCCTGTCTTCATAGAGGTTTTTCCATCCCTCTGATCATTTTCATGGCCCTCCTCTGGACCCGCTCCAACAGAGAGCTGCAGGTGGGGTCTCACCAGAGGGGAGTAGAGGGGCAGAATGCCCTCCCCTACCTGCTGGCCATGCTTCTTTTGATGTAGCCCAGGATACGATTGCCAGGTGGTATCCAATCTTTCCTCCACCAGTACCCCCATGTTCTGTTCCGCAGGACTGCTCTCAATCGTCCGTCCCCTACTCTGTATGGATGATACTGGGGATTTCCGTGAAAAGGTGCAGGACCTTGCACTTGGCCTTGTTGAGCTTCATGAGGTTCACACTGGTCCACTTCTCAAGCCTGTCAAGGTCCCTCTGGATGGTATCCTGCCCCTAAAGCACATCAGCTGCACCACACAGCTTGGTGTCATGTGCAAACTTCCTGAGGGTGCACTCAGTCCCCCCGTCAGTGTCAATAAGAAAGATATTGAACAGTGCCGGTCCCAATACAGACCCCTGAAGGTCACCACTTATTACTATCTCCATTTGGACATTGAGATCTTCACTACGACTCTTTGGATGTGGCCATCCAGTCAATTCCTTATGTATTGAACAGTCTGTCCATCAAACCCATATCTCTTCAATTTAGCAACAAGGATGTTGCATTGAGACAACATGTTGTGAGGACTAGAAAGTAATATCTCACATTAATAAAAGTTCACAATAAGTTGTTGATATATCAAAAAGTTTCTCTTGAAGTCTTTTTTTCCCAATTCTACATAAAGAGTCAGTAGGTCTGTTGCTCATGGTTACTTGGTCTAAGTAGCAAAAATAGATTATCAAATTATTATTAGTTAACTTTAAAAATAATAATGTATGAATGCAAAGTGACAAAACTCTCTCAAAACAGAGATTTAAATCCTAGCAGGAGTAACAGAGTTTATCTTTGCTTGAGTTGCCAAACCACCTGCTGTGCCTTTAAATATATGCTGCTTTTGATGGAGACCTAAAAAGACTGTGAATTAGTCTTCTAAATAACATAATAATAACATAAATAAATAAATAACAAAGATCACCCAACCTGCACTTAAAAGAATTTCTTACCCAGGTTTTGCCTTCCCTTCTCTACAGCTATACAATGCTTAAGGTGGTTACTGTCCTCCTAAAGCTGGCTGTGTGCCTTCCTGGTCTATGTGCTACATAAAGCAAAAGACTTCTGATAGAAAGGCCCTTCATAAATGTGCTTGTGCGTTAACTACACCTACCAGCAATCCCTCAGCCTGCGACTTTGGGAAGGATCCTGGATTCTAATTCAGGAAAAAAACCGTTCACACCAGTTTTGCTACTGAAAAAACAATCAAGTCTGAAGAGCTCAGCTTGTTCATCATGTTGCATTGCTAATGGAAACTATTGTCATTCTTTTGAGCAAAAGCGCAGGTTTTGATTCAGTTTCTGTTTACAAGCAATGACACGAGAAAACAAACTTTGCATTTTTGAGGTCCACATATATGGTGAATGTGTGTGTCTGTGTGTGCCTGTGCATTCCTCAAATTTAATTCCAAATGCCTCTTTATTCGGACAGGACTAAAACCCCATTTTGCCTAAATGTTCCGTACAACACACATGTCTCTTCTGGAGAAAAATTTTTAGAAGTTTGAATGACTGAAAAGATCATAAGATAATTCAGGTTGGAAAGGACCTCAGACATCTCTAGTCCAGCCTCCTGCTCAAAGCAGAGTCAGTTCTGGGATCAGAGCAGGTTGCTCTGGGTTTTATCCAGGCGGGTCTTGAAAACCTCCAAGGAGGAAAACAGCACAGCCTCACTGGGCAATCTGTTCCAGTCATTAACCTAATAACGGGTCATGAAATGGGCAGTAAAGTTAGATGTTGCTGGTTACAAAAGAAAAATAAAGTCAGAATATTTTCTTCCTAGTTGTCCTTTAGTCATCAGAACACTACTCTGTGGCTATTTGGGAGGTAAATTGTATTCCACAGCCATGACTACATTTCAGGTAACTAAAGGATGTAGAAGTATGATTTTTTATATTTGTAATAAATGCATCAGGCATCCATGCATATGAATTCATAGTCCAACTGCAGTCAGTCCTTCTTAACTAGTACCTCATTTGGACCAGTACCTGTCACAACATGTGGAGGCATAGATTTAATTTTTCACTTTCACGTGAAATGAATCTTCTCTGTTATTGTGATTAATATGACTTTTTTATTGAAAGTTGCAGTCTCTCTGGCCTTTCATCTTTCATATTTCATAGCTAGAGCTTGTGGGTAGAGTTACTAAACCAAGAAGACAGTCTGGAAGGAACATAGTCAAGGCAGTTATTCATTTCAGTGAACTGTGAGTTTCACTTCCATGTTCTTGAGGACATGAGGTTTTTTGTTATTTTATTTTTTTTGTTAAGGATCTACAAGAAGTGCAGTAATTATAGTCTTCAGCCATAAAATAAGTTATTGCAAATACCATGCAAAGGCTCTCTTTTTTAAGTTATACTTTATTAAATATAGCCCTTTGCAGCTTCAGTTATGCTGCAATTTTTATTTTAAAAAAAATTCATCCATTTAAAGAAATATGAAGCAACTATACTCTGCTTGTATCCTATGGTAAGATCCTGTGATAAGAGTAGACCATGGAACAAAGCAGCAGTACTGGCTCAGGACCCAAAATCTGACCCAGCCTCTATCTTGTCTCCAGCTCTAGTTGGTAATGGATGCTTAGGGAAAGAAAAAAAAAAAAACTTACAGAGATGTCTCCTTTGAGGAGCTTCCTGGTGCAGAAAAAGATATGCTGATTGACAAGGTTTTAGAAAGGGGGCCAAGGAAATAATTAGATTCACGATGAATATATTCACCCGTGTCATGTCATGTGGTGCATCCGGGCACTGAGATGGCACTCATCTTTGCACACTGACAGCGGCAAACACCACCTTTCCTTCCTCAAAACATACAAAGGTAAAAAAAATCCCATCAATCAACTTGACACTGGGGACAACAATACAAAAAACAGAAAGAGAAATGAAAACTGTGAGGTGATGGTGTCAAAACCAGAAGAGCAGACCTGCCTGCCAGGCTAATTCCTTGGGAAGCGAGAACTACACTAAAGAAATGGGCTGCAGTGTAGGCACAGGCATTTTTCCAACATCGTCTATACCATTTAGTTGTGAATGTCCTCCCTGGCACAGCTCTGGCCTCTGGCAACCAGAAGCAGCCAGAGAAATGCCTGGACCAAGTCCCTGGGACAGCATAGGTCAAGTATTTTTAGGATTTTCCTCTTCTGTTTAGTTCCTTAAGGAGCCTTTTTGGGGGTTGTTTTTTTTCCTTGAGGAGAAGAGCTGTCTTATGCCACCTGCTTCATCTATTTACTGCACGGGCAGATGCAGGCTGTCAGGCTGGCGTGCTCATGAGGCTCGTGCGTGGCTTTCTCATTTGGGGCAAAACAAGCAACAAGGATTCTCCAGGTGCGTGGAAGGCGGTGGAGGCCGTCGGGCGGCCCGAACGCTGGGAGCCCCTGGGTCGGGGGGTACAGCACAGCCACAGCCACCCCCACCCCCAGCAGCCACCTCTGGCTGGAAAAAGCCGGAGAATAAGACAGGAAGGCTGGGGAAAAGTGCAGGCTGACGGCGGTAGAAACTGAAACCTCTGGTTTCAGGGTCAGATAATCCAACTGTCTGTACGATACAACTCGACCTACATTTGGCACAGCGGTTCATTAAGCCATCCTTGCTAATGTCACAGACTTCACTCTCTGAAGTGATGTTGCCATGACCACTTCCCTTGATAATTTATTCCACGGTCCAGTTGCTTCTGCTGTTTTTCAAAATGGAACTGTAAATTAGAGAGTGTTTCTACACAAAGACTCGTGTGTGCTTATTGTGGGTGGGAAATTTCTAACTGGGGTGGTGGGGCTTTTGTATTTGAGAGTAAAGGTTTCTACAGTGAAACATGAATTATTTTTGGATAGCTAAGAAAATTTTAGTGGATTAATCTCTGTATGACAGATTTAATTACTCATTTTCTTTCTTTGTAAATGACTGACAAGTACATATCTGGTTATTATTCAGAGCCCTCAAATGGTTTTACCAATAATTGTTTTTGATTTTGAAACAAGAAAATTAGAAGACCTATCTGTGATTTAATAACAGTGTCAGCCTCATTTTAGACATCTCTGGGGACAGCTGCTTCCACGAGCTTACTGCTCAATAGTATATATTTAAATAGCCTACAGGTAGTGAAGAATTATTTAATATTGGATTGTGCAACTATGCAGAAAAGTGGTTGTATATGCATGCACATGTGCACATGCATGCACACAGTTGCAAATTTCACCTTATTAACATCTGTCCTCCTCACACACCAGGATTTATCTTGTTGTAAGTAAATAAATGTATAAACTCTACAATTAATTTTTGTCCTAATTCTCTAGAATCAAGAGTTACTAACGTGTCCAGACAGATAGACTTTCAGAGACATAGGATGGGAAAAACAAAACAAAACAAAGAAACCCAAAACAAATCCCAAAAGCTAATGTCTTCTAGCAGTTTGGTGAGGCTGGAAAGAAGAATGACCATCCTGAGTCACTGAGTCCAGCACCTTGCTCTCGGAGACAGCAGGGCTCTATGACCTTCTTTTACAAAAAAAAATGACAATTTGGGAGCCTATGACTTCCATTTTTGGTGTGTTCCAAAAAATGAGTTATTGGGGTTTTCTTTTTGTACTTTCTGGAGATATTTGTTCTTAGTTAATTTGTTGCCATTTTCCTTTTGTGCTAGTCCTGGCTCTTAGTGCAAATATTTTCTTCTCTTCTCATTGCTTTTTTTTCATTTTGGTTTTATGCAATGGTGATATCTCCTTTCAACCTTCATTTGATAAAGCAAAGAACTTAAGCTTTTTTTAGTCTCCATAGAAAACATGAAAACATTTCATTCTTCCTATCAGCTTAGCAATCTTTTTCTATTCCTATGCAATTCTAAGACTTTTCTTGAACAGAATTATACATAGAACTGAGACCTCGTGAGGGTATTGTTACTTTCATGGCCCCAAATCGTCTTGTAATCAGCTAGTACTTCTGCGTTGTATTTCTGCTTAGATCCAGCTGAGCTCCTGACATAAAAAACCTGATTTTTATTTTCCAGACATAGGAACTTGCATTTTGTCTTGCTTAATTTCATCTGAGAAATAAAGAATATGGCTCAAAAAGCATTGCGAACTTTGACTCTCCCTGAGGTTTACAGTTAAACAAGACCATATGCACCTGGAAGGAATTGGGAACCAAGACATTCATTTTAGGGAGTGTAAAAATTACATGGGTTTTAATTGATTGACTGATTTAGCTTTCAGTTTTGAATTATGATGAGTTTATGATGCTGAAAACATCCACCTTTGTCTGTTACCTGACAGTAGCTGCATGATGAGCAGTCTGTGAACAAACATTTACTGTCCAAACATATTCCTGTGCAAAAACCCCTAGGTAATAAATGGTACTTATGTTTCATATTTTCCCCTAAACACATAACACGTATTTGCCCCTAAACAATATGACACAAACATCTGGGAACAGATACAATATGCAACGCTATTCCAAAGAAATGTATTATTGACACTCCACCTCTTCTCTAATGCAAACAATTCTTTCTTCAGAAAGAAACATTTAACCTTGGTACATTTAAGGTTCAAAGGGCAAATCTAAGAATTAACCATGATAAGCAAGAGGAAAGGGCTGTGTTGCAGTTAATTCTATCCTTTTCCGCAGCAGTGATCACAGATACAGATCTTGTGGGGAAAAATGGGAAGTACGAGTTCCTGCTAAGTCTCAAATAGGAGTTTTGTCCCAAAGGAGAAATCAGAAGGAAAGTTGCTTTAGTTTTGATATACTTGGTACTCCAATACAAACCATAAAATAAAATCTTATACTGAAGTATTCCTTTCTAGAGTTTTCTTCATTTTGCTTCCATACTGTTTTTTTCTTGTTAAAATTGTCCTATTATTAACTGATCGCAACTGGGAAAAAAATCCAATAATGTGTATTATGCCATATAATTTATTATCCCCATTGTTAGTCATGGTAAAAGTTTTCTATTTGCTTTAATAGAATGGAAAAGAGATAGCCTTAGTTTGAATTTAGAGGGCAGGTGGCAAAGAAAGCAGAGTTGCCACTGTTACAGGAATGGGGTCCATGACTTACATGAGACTACACAATGTCAAAGTAAGACCCCCATAGCTTATTGCATTAAAGAGATAGTAAAAAATGGGTGAAGTCTGAAACAGCACTGTAGCCTTTGGAAGCAGCTGCTGCACAAAATTTTCCTGGCACGAAATTGCATGCTGTGGAGCTAGGTCTCGGAGAAACAGACACCGCTGCAATCTAGTAATTCTGGGGAAATCTTACCAGGCATGGTTAGAAAGAAAGACTCTTCCAAGGTCTCCATTGAGAAACTGATTACATCTTCATTAAAATCAAAGAAAAGACTCCCACCTGAACTGTAAAGAATGGCAGCTGTTTTTGAGCAATTTGTGTATTGTTGAATGTTTTCCTATGTAAAACCTAAACTTTGTTCTTTACAACTTACTGACAAAACTTGATGTGCTGTAGTTTTTCTAAGAAAATAAATAAGGACTACCTAGAGTAAAAGCTAAATGTATCACAATTAAAATTATTCTGAATTTCCCTCATTTTGCACAGCAATAGACAATTCTTTCTATCTGCAAGGAATGTTTACAACTTTAAGGCTTTTCATCTTTCCATCCTACCAGATTTTCTGTCAGGGGACAGCAGCTGAAATTCTCCTAGGAGCCACTACTTGTCAATGTGAAAAAAAAACAACAGAATGCAATCATGCCCATCTAAT
The DNA here is from genome assembly GCA_026212715.1 of Elanus axillaris. NCBI lineage: Eukaryota > Metazoa > Chordata > Aves > Accipitriformes > Accipitridae > Elanus > Elanus axillaris. The sequence goes on from JANZLQ010000065.1 coordinate 7,793,195, forward strand.
CAAAGAACAGAAATAATTTACATAAAGTAGAACGCAGAAAAGCTCAAATTTCAGATATTTCCAGGGAAGCAGCCTAGAGATCCCAGGAATAATCCTCTTTCTTCTTCTCCCACCCTTTCCCCATATCATCATCATCTCGGAAAAAAAAAACCAGATACCTCAGAAAATCTCATATGCATTTGAGAAAATATTTGTAGTCGTGCCTAAATTGTTTAAGAGGGATACCCTGAAGTTTCTCATTCATCACACTGGTGAGGTCTTTTGGCAAAAGAAAACAAATTCATATTCTCCTTCTATTTAAAAGTTACTCTCAAGACAAAGACACCAGAGGAGAATTAATGTTTTTGACTTTGCAAAAGCCATTGACTAAATAACAAAGATATCTGGTAAGACTATCTTATTCAGATAAGTTAAGATAATTTTAAATGTCCTTTTGAGAGAAAGATCTATATAAACTGAATAGACACCACATGTTAAGATAAAACTGTACGCTTCACTGAAGTGAATCTAAGATTAAAAAAAAAAAGCATCTTTGGCATTTTCCTGGTTCTTAATCTTCTTGTAACAGTGAAACATCTGATAAAGATCCACATTTGTTACAGAAAAAAAGGTTCTATGAGCTGTAGAAAATACAGTCATTAATCAACATTTCTTGACAGTACTAGAAAAGTTGACTTGTTCCTAACATGTCCCTTGAATAAATATTTTTTTGCTGTTCACAAAGATTTCCTGATTGCTGAGTTACTTGTGGCTGAAGTCTTTCTCATACTCCAAGAAGGTCATCTGCTTGTCTCCTTTTGCCCAGAGTTATGCACCAGGGACTGCAAGGCGATGCTGCCACTCTGCTGCTGCCCAGGAGCCACTGGCTCCCTGCAGAGCCTCAGAGGTGGACCCAAAACTTCTTTATCCTACATGTACAGTCTGCTGGCCCACTGGTGAGCATTGGACTCCCAGGCCCTGAATCCCACCTCAGTCATCCCACATAGGGTTTGCAAGAGGAAAAAAGCTACCATTCTGCAAAGAATGATAGACTCACGGTTGGGTCAAAAACTGTGTCAAGTATTTTCTGGCTTTTCTGTGGATAACACCTAAAGAGATGACAGATGCACCCACAGCAGCAGTGATCCCTGTGTTCACAACAGGCAACATCAGTCTTTGGAGAGGGATGAGCAGAGACTCCAAAAATATGTAGGGCTGCAGCCTTTTTTTTTTTTTTATGAAGATCACGCCCCTACATGTTGCAAAGAGAATGGATGTATTAGCGAGGTGTATGGGGCATGAGCAAGCTCAAAGGGCTGTGGGGTACATAGTCAGCCAAGGTGATCTCCAAGTGTTGTGGGACGGGGGTGCTACTGTCTACTTTAGAAGAGTGTTGGCTCTGAGCAATGTGTATATAAACTCTCTGTTCTACTCGGCCTTGGCATTAGAGTGTGTCATGGGTTCCCTCCTTCTCCAAAGTGGAGGTGTTTGTTTTAACTTTTTCTACACTTCCCCTAAAATGTGTGACACTGCTTTGATTCTCATAGTGGTTAGGGGCTGGCAAGCTACTGAGAGCCCTATATGCTTAAAAATCCCATCAGAATGGTCAAATATAACTACATTTTCAACATATAATACAGCAAAGTCCATCCTCTTTTTACCCTTTCCTATAGATTCCAACACTTTTCTGATCCTCCTATTTCTACTGCACGTCATTGCACATTTAGTTTCTACATGTTCAGTCTAAACTGAAGCCACCAAAAGCAAAGATATTTCAGAGCTCACAGAAGGAGGTCTTATCCTAATGACATACAACAGTACATTCTTTTGTTGTACAGAGGCTCTTGACAAGACAGTGAGTTTATCCCCAATTAAGCTTTTTTAAAGGTGTTAGAGTAGTATTCCTGTAATAAGTTGAAGAAGTTGAGATAGATTAGGATTGCATGTCTTAAGGTCACAAAAAATCTGCCAAACTGCAAAATTCTCCCACATGTTCTGAGTCTTATCTCAGGGCTTAACAATGAGGTCCTCTTCTCTTGCATCTCTTAGAGAGGTACTGATGTAACACCAGTTTGAAATCAGAATGAAGCTTGGATTATTTTTTTTTTCTGTTTTACCATTCATTTCTACAGTATGTGTGGCATTATTTAAGATTAACAGGAGGCACTGACTGTCACCAATTTATTGGATTTTACTCCAGAAAGCAACAGACTAGGTCAACAAGCAGTGACATGCTGGAGAGAGGACACCAAAAGCACTTCTGCCCATACAAATCATTCACCCTCTGCCACTTCCCTTCTCATAAGTGTCAGCGTAGTTTCTTCCATCCAGGCTGACACCTGACACATACAAGACAACATTGTTACTCTGCAGAGATTCTTGTAGAAGTGCACATAAGAAGCGCTGGATTGAAACAGTTAAAAAGTATGTGTCAGTGAGCAGTATGAAGTCTTGGAAGGAAAGCCTAAGTATTTTTCTCTCTTCTAAGTTCATGGTTCTTTTCATTGTTTCTTTACAGAATTATTTTGAAAACACCTTGAAGCAGAAATCTTGTTTACTAGTGATGTAATAACCCCTGTAGATGCTGAACTGCAAACCAAACAAGCTTTAATACTTGTCCAGATTTACAGCTCCAGAGGAAGGTGACAGAATTCTGCTGATTTCCACCAGCTGAAAATCATCTCACTGGTCTCAGAGAGAAAGCAGAAATGCTCAAAAGCAAATCTGTCCTACTGGAAGAGGAAATTTTAACAATGTGTTTCATAGCCACCATTCATATTCACTTTCAATAGCTTGCTATTGTTTTAAAGGAGCACAGATGCCCCAGTAAAACCAAAGAGCAGCCATAGTCGATAAAATGGCAGCTGCCCCATAAGAAATTTATGGTTTAAGGTTAAAACAGCATACTTTTCTTTAGGGATCTTTCAGTCACTACAGGAAATCACTATGAATCAGGTTTTCTAAGAAAAAAACACTAGGAAATGTGCATTACAAATTCAGGGTGGCCAATTTGCTACTGAAACATTTATTTTCAGAAGGTGGCTGTTCATCTGGTTGTGGGAGCCCCTAATCATTTCTTACAATCCAGTCATAAGTATACACTTATGTATTGCAATTATTTCTTCATTCTTCATTCTTTTATTACTTGCGCTCTGGATGCCTTCTGAGACTGTGGTTCCTGTAGCATTGCCACACTGCTTCATTCAGCTCACTGCTGGGGAGTTGGACACAGTATTCTCACAAGAAAAAACATCTGTATTTGACAAACGTATTTTGGTTATGTGTTCTTTTCCTTTTATGTTTATAGTACCATTGCCCTTTTTACAGTCGTTGAGCTACCTGTATATTTTCTCTACCCCGATAAGAAGATTTTTCAGGTCTAGTTTTTATAGGTACCTCTATGTTTGCCATGTAGTACAAAGTCCGTTAGATGTCTGACATGCTAGACATTTCACCTAAAATACTTAACACACATTATGTGTTTCACATAACTTCATATGTAGAGTTGAGAATTATTAGATATTAGAAGAGAAGCTAATAATCTTCAATCCCTAACAACTTCCATTATAAAAGTTCCTGTTCATTCCAGTATCAACATGCAGGTCTTTTTACACTAACCAGTAGTAACTGGTTAGTAACTTGTAGTTATTGTAACTTACAAAATAAACTTACATGCAGGTTTGTCTCAGTTACCAATTACAAGTGACAATAAACAGTCAGTTCCTTTCTCTCACTTGCAATTCTCAGAATTCCTGGATTTTTTTTCCAAAAGATTGAACATTACAATGTCAGAGTGACGGGGACCACAAGCAGCATCAGCACGTACTACCCCAAGAACTGCAGACAGCAGCTACACCTTCTAAAGCTGGGAAATGGGGGAGTGAAAATGTACAAAGGGACGTAAGCTCCATTGGGGGGGGGGGGGCTTCATAACACCTTTTCAAGAATGGGATTTAACGATTCATTAACTGAAAGAAAACTTGTATAATGCCTTTCCTTCCTATATATATATATAAATTTCCACAGATAATTTTCATTGTACAAAACCCACTAAAGTTTATTATTTGAGAAGACTAAAGAAACTTCCTCTTATGTGAGGACTGTGTCCCCATATCCTCTAATTTAATTAGCTATTTCACTAAATGGGCATAGCTTTCTAGCAGGTTTAATAAGTTATGGTTTGAAACAAAATGCATTTAAAATGTTTGCTAACCAATAGCAATGTAACACTGACATTAGGACTTGCGTGATGAATTTGCCTGTGACGTCCCCACTCATGCAAGTACACTTCTGAACCACACACCTTCAAACCTGCCACAAAGAGAAGGTGGGAAAGAGTCCTTTGGCTCTCTATGCCTTACAGAGAGATATTCTTTAGTTCAGTTCTCTTAAACGGCATGTGAAATCCTCAAAGGATTGACTAGTAATTTTGAAACTTATGCAGAGACTGCAGAGAAACAAAACAACAGGGTGATGGAACTGCACGGATTAGGTCTTCTCACTTGCAGGCCAGGAGACGACTGGTGAAGTGATGCCATAGCAAGGCACTAAGTAGAACTGTAATGAAGGCAGGAAGGTAAATTTGTAAGGATAGCAAACTTAGTGTGTGTCCAAAGACATTAATCAAAAGTTAGAAGAGATGCAAACAGTAAAGCGTCATGGCATTTTCCAGCCTTGGAGCACCGACTGGGAAGGTGTTTGTTGCTCAGCAGCTGTCTGGTTTGGAGCACAGCCCTGTGGTCAGGTGGATCTTGCAGCTCCTGGAGCACCACCATGGATTACCGGCTCCCCGGTCTCATCGGATGTGGCAATTTGCACTCAGACCTCGCCAGCAAATTCGGTCTTGAAAATGGTTGTACTGTAATGTTAATCCTGCCAAGTGAAGCACTCGGAAGTTAAAGAATATTAACAATAGGAGTACGTTTATTGTCCTAACATTGAGTCATTGTCTTCATGATGACACACTTTGATATTCTTTAATTAGGCAATATGCATTATGATTTTTGCTGGTGTTCTGTCTTAAGTTATTGTATTAAATAATAACCCAACATATGTGTTTTGACTGGCTGACAGCCACCACTTGTAATAGTCAAGCTAGCAATTATAGTTCACAGTTTCTAATATTTCTGTGATGCAATCATCAATTTTATTTATTAGAAGTAATACTGACTGATACTATTAGACCTAATAATTCTCCAAAGGTTGAGTATATAAATCAGCACGAAAACATTGTGTCTTGGAAATACTTCATATCGGTTAGTTCCCTGTAGAAATTTACAGACACTCTATTCCATTATTAAAATTAATTGTGTGATTCACTGAGTGCTCAATTCCAAGCAAAACATTACATCTTGTGTGTATCTGAACAGCTTTACACTTTAAATATCCCAAACCACTATGATAAGTGCTTTCTTCCTTGGTTCAGAGTGCTATAACTTCCAGTTACTTGTCGCCCACAGTATTTATCAGAGGGAAAAAAGTCACATTAATTAGTCAATTAAAGAATTTAAAATGTTTGTTATGTCAGGCATTAATGCCTGTATGTCCCTCGTTCTCTCTCAGATTTTTCTCTTTGAATAGATACCTCAAAAACATTTTCTGCTGGTGTTAGCGGGAGAGCTGTTACTTTGTTAAGGCACTGTATCACTATGTTTACCACTTCAATTAATGGATATACTTTTAAATTACGAATGCCAGAATCTTAGTTTCTAAGAGGGCATTGCAAGACAGTCAGGTGCAAGTAAAATATTTCTTAAAACTCATTCTGAAAGATTGAGAGGGACCACGAAATGAAAAAAGGTAACTGTCTTAAATAAGAAAGTGGCAGACACAGCCATGAGTATGTCTTCTCAGATATTTTGGAATAACAGTGAATAGAAGTGAATGGAAAGCAAATGCCATAGTAAGAGTTATTCCTATTTTCTCCTTATACATAAATGACAAGGTTTATAAACTATGAAAACATGGAGCAGCATATTAGCATGACAGCTTCCAGAGTACTATAGAGACACACAACTAAAAAAATTCTCATTATTAGTAAATAAACATTGTCTAAGTACTGACAGCTGCAAAGTAATTAGCATTTGCAAGGACTGTTTTAATATCTTGGGGAGCCTACAAATGGCAGAGCCCTCTGTCCTTTATGAAGTTTTGCACATGCATTGGGGTTTAATTAAAATTGTCTTGAAATAGTGACAGCTCATAAGGAAGAGAAAAAAACGTACGCAGCAAACATACAATGCACAAGGACCTCAGGTTCCAGAATTGCAACATTACTTTGCAACGTACTTTTGGTTTGCTGAACATCATTTGAATGCTGTAATTATGGCACACAAATGTAATGAAGAACAAATCTTGTTTTTCAGTTTGGGAAGATACTGTATCCCACATTATTCTGCGTCCTGTATCATGAATTTTCAGTATTCAGTGTATGAAGAGACAGAAATGGAAAGACCTTTTTCTGAAAGAGTTTGCATGCAGCTGACAGCTCCATGCATTGAAAATGGTTATATAAAAATAATATTTTAAAGAGTTTAACTGATACTGTAACATAGAGCTGTGAGTGAACGCTGCTGTTCTGGTGCTCCTGCTGGCCTGAATACAGACCAGAGAAGGACCATACCATGCCTACCATCAGCCTGTTATTATTGCTTCAACAAAACCTTCATCCCCTACTGCTACTAAATACCCACTTCCAAACAAGCATCAAACGAGCAGGGGGAAAGTCCATTCTTCCCATGAAATTTAAGGCAAAATCCACTAACGATTGTTTTGCTGGCTCAGCCCTCAGATGCGTGGATTGCACATATTTTGTAGCTATTCTTCTGAATAAAGCAAAAGGGGAAATATTTCTATTTTATAAACCCTTCCTGGCTTTGACAGTGATGACTTGAACAAGTCATTTTTGTTCATCCATTTCTCTGTTTATAAAATGGAGATAATGAGGCCTCATTTGTGAAGGATTCAGAGTTACCGTTGAAAAGCTCTGTCTAAAACTAGGTCTTATTATTAACTACAGAAGTGGCTATCACAAGTTCCAGAGGACAATAAATTCCTTTACAGTGCATCTATTATTGTGCAATGGTCATGAAAGGGGGTGGGGGGAGGGGGAGATATTTCACGATTCAAAGGACCCGTGAGCAAATTCTTGCAAGCTCAATCTTCTGTCTCAGCTGCAAATGGACTTGTCCTGCCTGCATGAAAGCACTGACGTTACGTTTCTGTCATGCTTGCCATGGCAGAGGAGAGGATGTTGAAGGCACGTCTCTCACCCAGGCGACACTCAGTAGTTAATTCTCAGCTGCTACCCCCAGCAATACATAAGCTGTGGCTGTTTCATGTGGCTGCATACCTCTGCCAGGCAGATTTGCTGCTTGGAGGGACCAACGGCTTGCATTTGCTAGAGGGACTCATCAACTTCAGCTGCTAATTCCTAGTGACTTTAATGAGAGCACGAACACAAGCAATCCTTATCTAAGCAACATTGGCTGGGCTAGCAGAAGAGATTTAGCTACTGGTCATGAAATTTTCTGTTGTCTTTAATTTTGTAAGGAGTTTTTTTATCAGTTTGAAAAATTTTTAGTACCTAAGAGACTAGCCTTTTAAAAAGGAAATTTCCTTTCATTCTGAGAAATAATAAAATTAATAAGCTAGAGGAAAAAAAACATATGCAAATTCACAACAAACAGAACATGATATCAATTAAAATAATCTTTTGTCTTATTTTAAATTTTGTATCAAAATAACGTATTTTTGGCCTGAATCTGAATTGTATCAATATCACTAGTAACGCCAGCACTTTTCAAGATCTGAAGATAACATCTGCTTTATTTTCTAGGTAACCGTGTGTATACATATGCCAGAACTTACACAAGATGCTATGCAGTGAACTTCACCTTGTAGGAGCTGCTTTCATATCTCTATTTCCTGATTTCTAACAATTACCAGTGTAGGATCTTACTGTTGCATCAATAGAAGGATATTGGCTTTGTTGAGGCCCCTCACAGCTCAATACCTCTATAAATCCAATATCTTGTAATCAGACTTCTGGATCAGCAATAGCCATTGTTTTCCAAGTATGCACTCTCCAAATGATTACTTAGAGCGCTATTGAAGGCCCTTCTCAGGGTGTTTATAAGAAAGTTTGTAAGAAGTTCTCTGTGCCACAGTGCATAACAACCTTGGCTTCCTCATCTTTATTTCATGAGAAGTCAGAGGCACTGAAAAAAACTTGATTTCTGGTAGTCAGATATCAGAAACATTTCAAACATATATGAGCAAATAGTGTTAATAGTTTAGTCCATTTTCTTTCCAGATATTTTTGCAATACAGTATTTAACTGTAACAGCAAGATAGGACTCGTTTTGGCTATCTATTGCAAGATGGGATGAGCAAAGGAACTGCTGGGTTTCCTGTTGGAGTTCTTGCTACTACTAAGGAGAGAAAGCCAGAGGGATGTCTGTGCCCAGGTTTGTAAAATCACTGTCGTTTATTTAAGTGCTAAAAAATTAAACTTAATATATCCCTGTGCCTAGATTAGTAGTCAATGCATCACAACGGGAAAGGACCTGTAAAGAAAAGTGGCTAAAGCTAAGGCTACTCCCACTCCCATCATATAATAATGCAGGGTTATTTCAGTTTAAATTCAGTCTGGATTGAGTGATTCAACCTATACTTTGGACTGAGTGTTTCAGCTACTCATGTGGTTGGACTCTTTTTGCAAGGAAAAAATGTTAAGTAGCTGGTGGAAGATCTTGTGGTAGTACAACATGCACCTTGGTTCAGGGCATAATGTCCCCAGTAGCACTGAAGCACTTGGAGAGCAGAGCTTCTGATTTAGTTTCCTCTGAAAAAAAATCCATTTCACAAACACCAAAACTGCTCTCAGCAGTGAAGTAAGACATGGTAAATGGAGACAAGCAGGGGATTAGCTTCAAAACTGTACTTCTGCTCTGAACAAAATCAGTGCAGTAGACACAGCCATTAGCATTCTCCCAAGGCAGTTAGAGCAGACAGAGTTCCTCGGTACGGTGCTTCTCCTGTCCCATACAAGTGCACAGTTCACAGCAATTTCCTACCTATACAGCTCAAATTACATCTTTCCTTCAATCTCGTCTGCTTCTAAAAGCCTTATTGAATTACACACATTTTCTGAGTGTTGTGAATGGTAAAGTTATCGGTTGCATTTAGATCTTTAGTTTCTGTTATTTACATCCATTGAAGGTTTATTAGCATCCAACTACACTCAATAATATCTCCAGTTGTAACTAAAAAGAATTTTAAACAAATACTTTTTGAGGAGAAGCAAAGATGGAGATATCACAAGCCTGTTAGAGATGGGACTTCCAAGAGTGGCAGAGGACACAAATGACAAAAGACATCAGTGTGCTTTATAGGACTGTATGACCAGTGCCATTTTCATGTACTCTAGCGTAAATCAGCCTCATGAGCTGAGCATTGTAACCCACATGGACATGAGAAAAACATCTCATCTCCCACAAGCTAAGGTTTTAGGGGAATCAGAGAGATCTCTGGACCAGTTCACACACCAAGATGTAAGTGTCTAGTTCTGTCTTAAGTGCCCAACAGTATCTGAGGCATCTGCTCCTGTGGGTAACCTGTGCCCTCGGCAAGTGAAATCTGGAGACTGGGCAGAAGACTCTCCAGTGTTGAAAATGTCACTATATTTGCATTTAGTTCTCAGAATTTATATTAAAAAAAAGAAAAAGAAAAAATATTTCCCTTGTAAAAGAAATGTTATTTTTAAGCTTCTTGTGTAACCAATGGTGTAACTCGGCCGTTGGAAGTGAGAAGCAGAAGTCCTCAAGAAGGAACAGCAAACAGGTTGCCACCATAGGTTCAGGAGCCACAATTTGGGAACTTCTGCATGAAAAAAATATATTCTGCTGTAACTGATATTCTGCTGTAACTGATATTCTTGTTTGTTAGTACACAGACAGGTTGCTCATTCCTCGTTATTGAGGTATATAATACATTAATTACATCCTTTATATTTATTGACCACATTAACTTTCAGCATTGTGCCAAGAATTTAGATTTCTTAAGGGAGAAATATTTGTCCTTACAGGTGGTTGGTGGAAATGCAATCAGTTACCTAAGAATTAGGAGTGAATTATTTGAAGAATGCTTTTTATAGGGTATGCAACAGATAAGCTTGTCCCTAGTCTGTGCACTGGGAATTTCTGGAAGTAAATACCTTTTGCCTGTGAAATAGTTTAATCAGGCTCTTCCTACACATGAACTGACCTCACCTTTCAAGGGTTAAGGGGTAGAATATAATGGTGTTTATCAGAGAAATTTTAGCAGAAAGTCAGGTGAAAATATTAATCCATTCTTTGTCTCATATTTAAAAATATTTTATTTTCCCGAAGCTAGTCTCTGAACACAAAAGAATAAGAAACTCCAAACAGTAATTCCTGAAGGAGCTGTGTGGAGATAATCCTAAATAAATATTTGCAGATTCTCATGACTAATTAATAAATTGTGGATTTATGCTGCCACAATTGTTTAAATCCTGGCAGTATTTTACAGAATCTTTGAACTAACTTTGGCTTTCATATGAATGCCTGATTCTCGGTGAGGCTGTCAGATGTTGCCTCCTGACTGATTGGTAGGCAGCATGTCTTTTTACAGCCAGGCAAAACACACATTTTTTTACATTTGCAACTTTGCAGGCACCCTTGGGAGTAGAGGACAGGTTGTAGAAATTGTGCTACAGTGAGATTTATTGCCAACCAGCACCAACTTACTCAATATAAGTGGGAATAATTGCTCTCTAAAATATATGAATATTACATAGAAGATTACCTATTCTGAAAGAACTTTGTGGTCTTTAAGTGCTGGATCATGCAGCCAAATTTTAAGCAGCACTTAATTTCTGTTCCTGTCTATATAACGTTAATTTGGATCCTCTGTGATTATGGAAACCAGATTTCATCTACAAGCTCTCATTCTACTCTTTTGTCACAGCATTCCTACTTCCTTTACTGAATGTGTAGTTACTCAGTATTACTTTTCATAACATCAGTCAGCTCTTGGCCAAATGCCCTTTTCACTTAGCATATTCTCTGGGTCCTGAACAGAAAACATAACTACTTGGTTTTTAAGGGTTTCTGTTACTACACTATATGAAATAGCAGGCGTTAAGGCATGCATTTTAGTATCACATCTGTGAAAAATGTGCAATTATTATACCTACTTACACAACTGCAATTAAAATATACAGATAATGCCCAAATTTCAAAGTAATAACAAATTGTGGATGCTAATTGCAGAAGCCCAAGGCGTTGGTTTTTTTCAGAGGATTTGGCAGCGTGTGATACTTTCCTAGGTTGAAAATAGAGCTCCCACTAATTGTATTTGTTTCCTGAGCACACCTGCAAAACAGCTTGGGAGTATCTCCACCTGTTGTATAGATAATGAGGAAGATGGGATTTCCTCTTTTCCATTCTTTTTTTTGCTTGCAACTGCATTAACGTTCGTGTTGCCTGTGGAGAGGTTTACTCCTATTCCTTCCCCCATCAACCCCTTTTTCACCTTCCTTTTCTGCTGCCCTGAGTTCAGCATCTTCCTTACTTACTTACATGCAAGAATACATTATTTTTCTTGTACACTGCCTTACCTGACAGGGGAGACCAAGCTCTCAGGTCTGGTGTCTTGTAGCATAATGCCTCCCAGAGCAGAAAGAAAAATTTCAGGAAAGCTTAAACTCAGTGTCTACACTTCTGGGAAGTCTGGGCTTAGGAGAAGTGGACCTCTAGACAGCTCAACTGTGAGGAATGCTGAAATTAGTTTCAGGAACTCAGGAATAAACCAAATCTGGGTTCTTTTGCAGAAGGACAGTAAAAGCATCTTCTTGACACTAGGATGAATTCTTTGTCAAATTCTGAATTGCTTCCAAGAGCAAAGAAAGACTAGCATCTTAAAAACAATATGAGGCTCAGATTTTTTAAGAAAAACAAAGCTTGTTCCTTACCACCTTCACTGAAGAGATGAATTTTTTGTGCTGAAATTTATAAATATACCTAATTCTATGTATTTGTATATAAGTATATGCATACTAGTCAATCATGGGTCAATTCTTATCAGGGGAACCTTGACCTAACGGTAAAATTTCCCAAAGCTACAAGTAACTGGAAAAAATATAAGGCAAGACTTACAGGTCTTATTAGTTTTTCTGTGGTGAGCTTCAAGTTTGAAAACCGGGATCCCTTCATTTTCAGTCAGCCCTGATGAGCTAAATTTTCTAGAACATAGTAAAACTTAGAACAAATGCAATATTTCGAATGCTTCAGAAAAAAACCCAAATATTAATTTGTGTTGGAAGGGAGGGACACTGCTTTGTACCATGTCACAGTTGAAATTGCTATAAACAGCTATCGTCTGGCCTGTATCCTTTTTAAAACAAACTTGAATTTTTCCTCTTTTTATGGTCCAACCATATGTTTTATACTTTGCTTTTTTCCTAGTTGTTAGCCTCTATTCTAATCATAAATTTCCTTCACTTCATGATGAAATGTATCCTGTGTTCAGAAAATATTTTGGGATGAAAAACATATGTGAAGTTGAGGCAGGTTTTTTTAATATAACTATCATGTTGCTTTCTAATAAGCCAAATTTAACAAAAAATACTCCTTACAGCACATTTCTATCAAATGTTACTCTATTAAATATTATTGGTCTAATCTAACAAACAGAGACACTTATGATTAAGATAAAAGCAAAGACTTTGAATGTATTGTTTTCAAAATATTTTCGTAATTTTGCATATTACTCCGGTCTGTTTTAAACTCCTGCTTTTTGCATTAACTGTCCTTGCTGTGGTGAAGAATCCTATAGTGTGAATATTTCAGGAGTTTGTGCCCAGTCTTAAATTTGATGCACTAAATCTCACTTGTTTTGGCAGATGTTCTAAAATGAATCGTATAAAGAAACTACTCATGAAGATGTGCAAGGTACCTCTATGTAACCAAAACTGTTTGATTTAGAGGAGGGTAACTTAACACTGCAGTGGTATAAATATAACTGAAATTCCTCAAAAAAGACATCTGCATGAGCACAAGTGATAGTTACAGCTCTCTTAAATAGCTGTTGTTACCACATAGCTGGAATTTTGAAGTATGAAAAATAATACGTAATGTGTCCTCTTCCACAAATCCTTCTGGGGCAGCATTGCCTTCTCGGCAGGGTGGAAGATGGATGCTAGCCCTGCTTTCCCTGAGTGGTTTCTAACAGAAGTAGTTTTCACATGAAGTTTGATTTGTTTACAGAACCAGAGTTGCTGGGCATAAACCAGTTGCGGGGCATACTGCTGCTTTGGTACAGCCTAAGAGCCCATTTTCCGCTGCAATGGGAAGAAGCTTTGAGCCTTTGATTTGTCTTTTCTTTTTGCACTTGCTTTCTTCTCCATCTCTAGAAAAATGTAGCCATCGTCCACCATGTTTCATATTACAACAGAAAGAAAAATAGAGCAGATTCCTTTCATTCTGTAACAATGCCTACCTAATGACATTTATAGAAGATAAAGTTGACATGAAACACCCCATCTATTAATTAGGGATTAAATACATTGCCACATGCAGAACTATTATATAGTATCTTTTTTATAGTAAATTGCTCTTCAGTAAAGTACTCTTTATTGTTCAATATTTCACAAATACCATACCCATAGTAATGTTTTCAGATATTACAGTACAGTGGATACGTTGCCTTTTATCATGTGAACAAAACAACCTCTGTTCAAAGAAGGTGTATTTTTGTGAAATGTTTTGTTGGGGCACACGCTAACATCTTTTTAATATCAAATACTGGGAATGAAGCAGCAATCCAAATTAAAAAACAAACAAACAAACAAACAAACACACCCCCCCAAGCAAAACCCCAAACCCCCCAAAATCCAACAAAACCAAGCCCCCAAATCCTCAAAATAATGATTTTTCATGTTAAAGCATATCACAAACCCTACAGCTCATTAAGAATGAGAAAACCCTCCCAGGATGACTCTTGCCAGAGGAAAAAGAGATAGTAGGTCTTACATAAGTTTGTCAAGTTAATTGTAAATTGTAATAGCTTTTAATAATGAGAATACTTCAGTTTGTGGCACTCATTTTGTATTCACACAAACTGTATTTGGAGTATAAATATTTAACGTGGGGACTTTACCATTTGGAATGTAGGCAGTGCCAGTATCTTCTGTGAGCTGATTTATAAGTAGGCACGTAGTGAGGGGGGTGTACAATAGTGTATTCCCACCTTTGATATCTGGAGGTCAGAGTATGAATCATCTCTTAATTTGCAAGTTCGCCAGATATTTGGGCTACAAAAGAAACTTGGAACAAAGATATCCTAAAGCTGTGAGGGGACAGGCCGGAGGGGAGGCTTAGCGGGGCTCAATACACAGGCAGATCTCAGCCCCAAGGACATGTTCCTTTGACAAAATCTGGGTAAAAACCCAAGGTGTAGCTTAACAGGTAGAACTGCATGTGCTTTGTGAGGCCAGCTAGAGACACAGTACACTCTTTTAGTGTCCGTAGTAAAAGCCTGTCCTTCTATATATTTTCTATATATTCTATATGTTTTACTTACTCTGCCCTGTAGTAAAGCTTCCATATGTTCCCTCTTGTTATCGTGGGCAAAAGGTGATACTGCAGTTAGTTTAGTTATTTAAATGGGAAATGGTAGTGTCCTTCAAAGAGGCAATGGATAAATTCAGAAAGCCTGAACATCATTCATTATGAGTTGTTCTTGTTGATTTTTAATCTTTCCATATATTAAAAAGTGCAATATCCCTTTTGGGAGGTCTGGGTTCTTTCCCCATGACACACCATTACAGATATAGAATTCAGAGGGTGTTGCAGTTTTAATCTTTCCATGTATTAAAAATGTAATATTCCTTCCAGGACATCTAGACACTTTACTTTTAAGTGCCACTGCAGGTATAGAATTCAGAGGGGGTTGTGTTTGCACCTGGCCTGAAGGACCTCCACTTTTCTGATACTGTAAAGAAAATGCAAAATTCCATCTGTATTAGTTATGAGGTACGGGGGTCTTCTTTAATATCCAGTACTTCATTTGGAATGCAAAGGGAATTAAAAGCAGATAGAGATAGTTTTTGTCTGCATAGGTTCTTCTACCATATTAATAGTTTGGAACCAAAAATGCCCTGTAAAATCACAAAACTTCAAACACAAGCTCAAAAGAGAAAGCTTAGAGTCTAAGAGCCTGTGATTCAAGATATCCTTAGGATGACAGACTGCAGCATTCAGCTTCAAGGTAAATGAATGGGAGCATCTTCTGTGCTAAAACTGCTCTTCCATGAATGGTTAAAATAATTCCTCATTAGTTTCTTTGCATCTGCCAGAACTACCAGTTGTAGAAGTATTACCCAGCTGACTTTTACAACATCTCTGTGAAGATCCATAATGTTACACATTAAAATTTAGCTAGAGCAATAAGCTGTTTTCCTCAGTTGTGGACTTGAAGAGTAAGTCATAGCTGCTGTCTCCTCTGTCCTTAGAAAGATTGGGGGGGGGGGGGGAATAATAAGAAAATAGAGGAATTGTAATGAAAATAGAGAAAGCACCTGCCGCATCATTTGAATTACTTGTTTTGAGAGAATAAAGCTTAATCTGTATCTAGAGCATTTTTAAACACAAAAGTATGCTGAGTCAAATCTAATTAGGGCATGACCAATTATTCAGTATTATTAGGTTTTATTAGCCCTGATTATACACTGAATGAAACATCTGTAGTCTAAGCAGCAAAATTTACTTGAACAATTATATTGTTTAAAGAATGTACAACTGTGTACAATAGAATCAGCTACTTGTAAAGCTTGCAGGAAAAATAGCCAGTGACAATCTGTTGGCATTTAACCAGCTCCACAGCTTCTTCGTTTTATATTCAGCATTATTCTTAAAAAGGTTGAAACTTGGTCAGTGACTTTTACAACATTTTTTCCAAAGCATCAGAAGATAATGTGTAAATCTGTTATCTCTGCTGGTCAGTTCAGCATAGTTCAATACATAAAGAGAGTGAAGAGCGATCCACCCAGCTGAATGAACCTGGGATAGTCCACTGGCTGTTAACTTTCTTCACAGCAGCCCCTGTGGTGCTGGTTTGGATTTGTGACTAAACCAGGGTTGATAATACACCAGGGGTTTGGGTTTGTCTTTGTATGGTCTCCCATTCCACTGGGAGAGATGGCATTAGTGAGCCGCTGCGGCGGGGGCTTGGCTGGCAGCCAGAGTCAACCCACCATAGCCTAATAAGCATTTAGTAAGCCCAAATTTTCTTTACACCTGATCAGAAAGTTCTATAGCAACAGAGTAATTTTTTTTTAATCTATAGAAAAGTTTAAAGTAAGACAAACACAAAAAAAATGAAAAGCTGAAAGTTAAAGAAATTCTTATATTTTAAGAATGATTTTTTTTTTTTCGTCTGTTGGATAAATGAAGGCAAGAGTAAGGGAAACCTACCTACTGAGCTAGAAGGAAGAAGAAATTGCAAATGTTAGGTCAGAAATGAATAGATCTGATGGCAGATTAATTAGCTAGTGTGCAAAAATGAGCAGTTAAGTAATTAATTGGGTAAACAGGGCAGATGTAATATCTCTCATAAGTAATATACATCTACACTGTAGAAGTGTTAACATACAGAACTTCAGTAAATCTTAATATTTGCCATAATATGCCACGATCCTTGAAAAGCAACCCTTTCAAAGTAAAAGAAAATGTTTGAGGAGTATCTAAAAATAATGAGTTACTTCGTGACCTCTGAAGGAACTTCTGGGTCCAGGCAGAGTCCCCCTTGTATGAACTGGTTGCCAGAGCTCTCCCTGGCTCATCCCAGGTCACCAGTGGACCATCCCACTGCAACCACTTAGAAAAGAAACGGGTCAGGAGTAATCTTTCTCTCCAAAACATGTTCTCTCCTACTTTATTCAGCAGACAGAACTGTTCCTCCAACCAAAAGACATATTTTTGCCTTCACTGGAGTTTAATTACACCTGGTGTTATAGCTTAGATTTCTTAGACACGACTAATTTAATTGATGACTTTCTCAACAAAGGCAGTCTTTCCCCGATCCTTTACCCCAGTGGGCCTCTGTCCACATCCGGCATCTCCCTCTATGGAATTTTATATTCTATTTTAATATTTTCATTTTGGGTTTTTTGAAGTTTTGCAGTCATGAATCAAACAGAGTGGAAAACTATCTTCCTTCCTTTTTGATAATAACTCATAATTATTCTATGTATTTCACATAAACAGTACAAAAATCATGGTTAGTAACTTGGTGGTATAGTTGTTAAAACTATTTTCACAAAGATCTAGGTTTTATGAAGATAACTTCACTACAGAAAAGTGATGGCTGGAATTCCTTCTCAGCAGATCATCTTGCAGTTAGCAATGGAAAAACAAAGACTTTCCTATTAGCCAGCAGGATTGCTAAATATTATAAAATCTTGCAGTTTTTTAAAATCAGAAGCACAAATATAAAACAAGCATTTCACAATGAGTAAAACCTGTTAATATTGGTTCTCTCTCCACAATCCCCTTGCTTCCCACTTTATATCTTCAAAGAAGACTGCTTTTAAATCTGGCCAAAAAAAAAAAGTAATTTCTATGACATGTTTTAGATAAGACTAGTGCAAAAAAAAGTTTCCCCCACCAGTAGAGGAGAATATATGTTGCAAAATGTCTTTAACAAAAAAAAAAAAATTCATTCTGACTTTTTCAAGTGCCATCCCAGTGACTAGAAAATTTTTAGTAATTAAGGCTTGCTATGCAATCTTTCTATTGCTTTTAGGAAATTTGCTGCTATAGCAAAGGCAATTTTAAGTTTGGTCTTCATATGGCCTGCACGGTCTACTAAGGCCCGATCCTTAGTGTATGTTGCTCATTTCTGCTGAGTCGTCACACAGATTTGTGTCTTCTGGGGATTTCAGTTTATTTAATTAAAAAAAAAAAAAAGCTTACAATGTCAATATTAAAAAAAATCCCAGCTTTAAAAGTAAACATCAGCTCAGAACTCTGTAAATTGCAATACAAAGCTATCTCACTAGATCAGGGTTTAAACAGCTCAGCCAAGGATAGGTGTTTTTAAACACTTACTTACTTCAGGACATGCATTTCTGCAGAATCTTAGTGCCAGAACTGTCACCTTTTATATTGTTTTCAAAAAAGAAGGAGTAGTAATGTCAATTTACCATGCTAAAAAAGAAATAAATATCTGTTTTCATCTTTTGAAAGGACAATATGGGTGCAACCATTTGGTAAACAATTTTCCCCAGATGCTGGCAGTCCAAAACAAAGCACCCTGTCAATTGAGGGACGGGATTTCTTGCATAGCGATGTCAGTGCTAATAGAACAAGCTCCCCAGAGAACTGAGACTTCCATGTCTGAGACTCAACAGGCTTCCTTTTTTATTTATTTTACTGGAAAAATTGAAGGCGTCACACACAGGGAAAACTAATGGATTTTTTTCCTCATGGAATATTATGAGTAAACAGCATCAGTCATTTTTGTAACATGCCTTATTTTTATGAAAACAATATTAAAAAAATCTCCTGCATGTCTGCTGGACCCAACAACACTTTCAAAAGCATAAATTTTACTTAAGACATTTATTTTTTAAATGTTGCAATATCTGGGTAAGGACAGATGAAAAGACTGAGATAAAGTTAAAAGATTTAAAAGATTCTTACTCCTTCAGGTCTTCCTCCAGGACTTTTGGAAAAGAATTAATGAGAAAGCTTGGGTCTCTTCTGAGAATTAGGATGTATGTGTAATTTTAACAGGTTATTTTTAGATTCTGAGGGTACAATAACCCATATTTAAGTATCAGTAGTAAATTAGCTTTGAAGTACTACAGAAATGGGTTTTATCTTGTACACTTTCTTTGGAGTATCTAACACTAATAAAAAATGTTATAATCATTGATTGTCTGGAAAAAGGAAGATGAAACACGGACAGACATTAAAAGCCAAAGGAAAAAAAAAACAAACATATAGGGGTTTCAAAGCTCAGCTTAGTTCTTACTAGCGTCAATAAGTCCCTTTCACTCTGTCTTCTCAATACCGTGGAACAACCTCCTTACCAACAAAAGAAATTGAGATTAAAGATTAGATAAAAGATGGTTCTTTGAAAGGAATGGAGATCATTATAACAGAGGACTGTGATACAGTTTAGAATACTTAAATGAGGAAGATTTGAAACTCCCAGCAACAAAGGTTATTAAAAGTTTGCCAAAGTTATGCAATATTAGAAGCAGGTTTTTGCAAGTTAGCATATTTATCCGACTCCTACTCACTTTTGTACTTTTTACAGAGTAGTTGGTGGATCAATACCAAAACCAATATAAAATTACTGCATGAATGTGGTGTGGTTTTTTCCACTATCTGGACATGGAGCCAGTCAATTTTTCTATTACAATAGAAATTGTATCATAAATTTTGAAAACTTTTAGATGCACTTTCTCAGTTCCTGACTGAACTGGTTAACAAAGAATTTTGCTTTCACTTGTGTAATTTCCTCTACAATATTTTCAATACCATTTCATCTTTTTACTCATGTTTTCAAACCATTTCAGCAACTGCTTTACCTGTCCTCTTGAAGAAGGTTTTAACAAAGTTAGCAGCCAAAATGCCATTGTTCTAGGGACTGACTGAAGTAATGAATCACTTTACTGTGGTTTTTCACACCATTTGATCTTCTGATGAACTTTTACCTTAGAAGTTATTTATTGCCCCCCCAAAAAAAAGATATTGAAATTCTTATTCTACCTGAAACTGACAAGAAAAGTCCATTTAGTCTTTATTAGCTTATTCCACTGCAATTTCAGATATTTTAAAGAATTCTGTTGCTTTTGTTCACTGTGTACTGTTACAGTTAAGTGGAATATTTAGACATAACTTTAACAGAATGATGTAACAGACTGACAGATTCTTTCAAATGACACTTGGAACAATACAATAGTGTCAAGTTTTTTCTTATAGTACAATTTTTGTGCATTTTAGAGTGAAAATACACATAGACTGAACCTGTATGGAGATAGTATATTATACAGCACTGTTTGTATCACCACACCTCACTAAGTCTCTTTGTTTGGTAGAATACAAACCTAAAACTTGAGCTGACAAATCTGTAGCATGGAAAGACTAGACATTCTCTGTACTTACTATCCAGTTGCCAAGGAACAGGAGTGAAAATAACATAGAGTTTAGCTGATGACTCATCTCGAGAAAGCTTTTTGGTCCCTACAGCAAAATTCACACTAAGGCAGAATTCTGCTGTGTCCTGTGCCTCCACGAGCCATCCCAGCAGAACGCCGGAGCATGGTCATCTGTCTGTAAAGAGGGAGGAGGGAACTGACTGATGTAGATGGGGTGCAGGGAAGCGACGAGTAACTAGGTCTCTCCCTTCTTCAATACTGCCTGTGAAGCGGTGCTCCAGAGAAGGGAGGGTGCTGCTGCCCTTGTGCCTGCGAATGTAAGGAGGGAAGTTTCTGCAGTCACTTTTACCTCCTAACTGCATAAAATCTTTTTGTCCACAAACTTGCTGAGTTTTTAGAGGATTATATAGTAAAGATGAACCACTGAATAGCCATGGCTTATTCAGTATCCCCTGAAGGCTCTGCACAAATATGCAATTTATTTTCTTTGGATGTTTAGATTTATAAATTGTCTCAAATTATGGAAATTGTAAATTTACTTCAGTATACACTTACTTTCTTCCATACAAGTTAGTGATTTATTTCAATAATTCAGGTGAACAAGGCTGGATCGCAGGTTCAGTAGTGAGGGCTCAATTTTTTTGTTTTGAGTTTTGTTTACTTTTGCTCATTAGCTACAGGAAGAAGAGGAGGAAGAACTTGAAAGCAGAATGATATAATCATAATGAACATTTGAAAAAAACAAAATAAAGCATTTCAGCAGTATTTTCAATAGTAAGCAATGATTATAGAATCCTCCCTGTTGTGATATTCACATTCTAAGAAACTATGTTGTTTGAAAAAACCTGAGGGGCGATAATGCAGCTTAGAGAACTACTCAGAGAGGATGTATTCATAACTGATTGAGGTAGTTCACGGGGTAACTGCCTGTGCCTGCATTTTATTTTATTTTATTTCTTATGGGTTTGATGTGGTTTGTTTGTTTAGAAAGTTGATCTGGTTTTACAATTCTAAAAGATTATTATGATGTGATCTTCAATGCGATTTTTCTGGATGTTTAATGCAGTCAGTGGTTCACAAAAGAAGATGAAAAGTTACTGAGCCTGCATACTACATGACTTAAGATACATACTCTTAGCCTAGTAAAGAAATACAATTGTCTTTAATATTGTCGATATTATATATGTATGTGTGTGTGTGATCATTGCTTGTTAATTTTTCTAACACTGTATCCCTTAAATGTGGCTCTGTCCTTGTGCCGGTTTTGTCTGGGGCAGAGATAATTTGCTGGGCAGTAGCGGGCGCGGGGCCGTGTTTGGCTTTGTGCTGGCAGCAGTGCTGCTAAGGCAGGGATGTTTTCCCTCCGGCGGA
>JANZLQ010000065.1:7821329-7846665 GCA_026212715.1 Elanus axillaris
TCCTGTCCTTATCTTGACCCACAAGCCCTTTGTTATATTTTTTTCTCCTCTCCCCTGTCCAGCGAAGAGGGGGGGGGGAGGAGTGATAGAACGACTTGGTGGGCACCTGGCGTCCAGCCATGGTCAACCCACCACACTTTGTTCCCCAGAGGCCCAGTATCAGGGATGTGGACATTTTCCGTACAGCCAGGCTTACGTACAGTCAGGGCATTCTCCAGAAAGGTGAACAAAGGCATTTAAAAAAAAAAAATAGAAAAAAGGTGAAATATAAGGTGTATGTTAAATGGGCCATGGGAACACAGGTCAAATGAGGAGGACAAAAAAATAGTGAATACCTACTTATCTAGCAAATGAGGCAAGCAGCCATCCAAATCAAAGCGATGTGGCCTAGTAAAGACTGAATTCTCCCATGCATGTGCAAAAGCAGAGTCAGTTGATGGTCGGAATTAATAATTCAGCATGTTTTTAGTATTTGTGTGTTTACCTTTCCCATCAGAACATCCTTTTAAAATAGGGTCCTTTATGTGGGGAAAAGAAAATGCATAAGAACAGAGCTATGATCCTCCCTCCTAAAAGGAATCCCTTGACTGCAAACCTTTGACCTCCCCCAGTGTGTATACCTGGATTCTCCCAGTTGTTACCTGGTGCCAGTCCGTCAGCCCTTTGCCAAGAAGGCCCGGCTCTTGCAGGCTGGTGGCCGAGGAGAGGCGAGCGGGCCAGAGGTGGGCCCCTGCTGCTGCCATGGCCGTCCTGTCCCCCCCGAGGGCTCGGTGCGGGACCTGGGGGCCCGCCTGGCTTGTGGAGCAGCCAGATGTTGGGGCAGAGACCCGAGTGCTGTCCCAGCCCTTGACCACAGCGGTGCTGCTTTACAACAGGGGTGGGGTAGTTTCCCCTCCATCTTGCGGAGCATCTCCCACCTCCCCCGACCGTGCTGAAGGACCCAAACGGGAGCTGGGGCACCATAATCCTCTTGACGGTACGTACGCACCAGAGACCTAAATTTAGGACAAACTAAATTTCACCCCACTTGCCAGCTGCTACAGGCACTATTCAAAGGCTCAAATTAAGCACAGCTCCCCGAAAAATGATTTTTGTCGGAGTAAATGCGGACCAAGCTGTGTTCTTTTGTCTTCCAGTTGCTCTTTTGTGCTGTAGCCTGAGTTTAATCTTCTGTGACATGGCCCAGTTTATTCACTCCTAAGGAGAGGGATATATGGCTCAGATATGATACCTGAATTTCCAGACTGGAGGCTTAAACTTACAAACTGTGCCTCGGTTCACTGTCGCTCCTCGCTTCTCTGCAGCATTTCATTTCTACGTTTGCACTTATTGGGAAGGGGAGTGAAGAAAGTCTTCTTTCTCTCTTCAGTCCAGCACTGCCAGTGTAAAATGGTGGCTGCATTGTCAATATTTATGTCTATGCACATAAGCGCACAAACACATTTTTATTATATTCAGAATTAAGTGGCTGGAGATCAAAGGATAAGAGGTCTGTGATGTTATTCCCATACCTATTATACAGATCAGATGAAATAAATTCTTCCTGTGGATGGTGATTGAGATAAAACTCTGATATGGCATTCCTCTAACCCTGCTTGTTACTGTGCATCCTCAGGAATTATTACTATCACTGCTCGCTTTAAAGAATCTGAACATAAATATTCATCAAAATCAAATAAAATATAGTTTTTTAGATTATGTGGGGAATAGCAATGAAGGCACTTGGAATTGGTTTTTTTTTATGTTTACTTTGCTCTGAGGCTAAATGTACAATATAATACATTTATCTATTTTACATGTAAGCATTTATTTTTTAACATTGAGAGAATGCCTTACAAGTGTAAAACACAAGACAGCAGAAACATGAATTAAATTATTTTTATATTAAATTTCATAGTAGTAAAGCCAACAAAATATAATGCTTTCTCATAAGCTTTTGGTCAACAATACTGAGGAAGGCTGCACAATAAAATTTGTTGTTGCAATTATTACAGGGTCCAAGTTGCAATGTAGCATCGCTTGTGGTCCCATCTTGGGACTTATAATTCCTTCTGCACCATTAGCTTCATTAAATCATGCATTGACAATGGCATGCGGGCCTTTGTGTTTCTAATACAGCAATGCTTATGAGCCTTTGACCAGGATAAGCACGGCTAGTTACACTTGGAGACTGTTAAAATAGAAAAAGAAGGAATAATTCTTGCCCCAAAGATCTTCCAATCTTCTCTCCCAGTTCAGAAGGGAGTTAATTTATGCGACTTCCACTACAGCAAGTATTAAGCACCTGAAATAAGGCACTAAAAAGGATAATTAGTACTAATGGAAGTCAATACTAACGCAATGCAGGGAAATGAGAACCATGCAGGATTACAGGTTTCTTTAAGACAAAAAAACTGTTTATAAGCGTTACGAGAAGGGTAGGCTGGTAGGAGTCATTCCTCAGGGTCCTGACAGTGGCTGCTCTCAGTGACTTGGATGTTTCTGAAACAGATTATATTTGCTTTGCTTTTAAATATGCAACTGTAAAATTGTAAATTTAGCCCTTTATTCTGTCCTGTGCTATATAACACTTCTCTGGTTTAGATCACTGCAACCATTTCAGCCCTGACTGAATAACTGCAGATTTTTCTCACGCTGTTGTCTTCTCATTTTCCTGTTGACAGCCATTACGCTGACTTGCAGTGAGCCTTTCACGGACTTGGACTCTGACAGCAGGAATGCAGTAACCTGGATTTTTGTACTGGAAAAGGTGTTACATCTCATATGCCAGAAAAAGGCACAAGGCTATTCAAAAATTCTCCTTTTTAAATTTGGTCTCTTATCAAGGAGTCAGTGGACAACACAGAATGAAGCCACTGCATATACTCAGTCACTCTTCAGTTTATTTTTCATCACCAAGTAAAGGGTCACTGACATTCTTTCTGTTCTTAGGGTGTTTCAGTAGAGTTAAGGTTGGACAATATATAACAACTTGAAAATAAGAGCTGAGAAGAATTTAAATGCTTAAATAATTAAGGAATGATCAAATCAGTAGTTAGAAAGATCAAACAAAAACAGCAGTGATATGCTTCAGCATGAGTCAGAAAGCTTTCAGATGGTGATTCAGTTTACGTGTTAGTTTCTGAAATAAACTTAGCAATTAGCTGTCTTTTTTCAGCGAGGCTTGCTTTCACACCTAGGATTTCACCCCTTGGCTTCACGAGTCTTCGTACCAGCACAAAGAAGGGGAGAGCAGAGCGGCAGAAACACGCTCTCAGGAGGGCAGAAATACTTCTTGCAGGTTAATGCTGCCTCCAGGGCCCACGGAGGCACAGCTTGGAGGAAGGGCTTTGTGTGTCTTTGCTTAAAGGCTGAGGCGGCGGAGGAGTGGTGGCATCCCCAAGACGTGTCTCCGGGTGACCAGAGCCCGGGAGGGTCCTGCGACGCGTGGCTCTGCGCCCGCCGGCACCGCGCACATCCGCACCTTAAACCTCTGCCAGCGCCTGTGCTCCCCAGAAAGCTGTTGTGTAAATCTGCTCTAAATCTGCTAGGTTTAGATGTTGGGTTTGCAGATTGGTTTGGGTTGGGGTTGGGGGTTTTTGCTTTGTTTTTACAAGCTAGTTCTGATTTTATGAAATGTTACCCTTTTGCATTTGATAACAGATGTTGAACAAGTTCTTTTCTGGAAAACACATATATGGACGGGAGTTTAAAAAACGTAAAATTACATGTCTGTGTGTTATAAAAAATAAAGTTATTTAAAGGACTTACAGAGTCTATTTCCCATAGTATTCTACTGGTTTTTTAGACCTTGGAAAGCTTTGGTGGCAGTTGAATTTAAGTTGTTTCACTGCCACAGGGAGGCAAGAATTGCTTGGTAATCTCTGCAGATCGTACTTGAGAAAGGAGCAAAAATATTTTTGGAGTGATAAAAAAAGCATATTCATTTTCAGGGACAGGTATCCACTGTTGCAATTATTTAAGAAAGAAAAATATTCTCAATGGTGTGGAAGCTGACTAACAGTCTTTCCAACTAAAATTTATTTTAAACATATGATTGATGTTTTAAGCCAACAATACCTTAGGTTTTAAAATGATGCTGCATTCCATTCTTAATTAAGCAGGTTTACTGGGATTGGTAAAAGAAGCTGAGCTAACATTCAGGTTAGCACTTCATGATTAATGGTGCTTCCATGACTTTCTGAAGCTTTGCAATATACTTGACACAGTAATCATATACGTAGCTGGGACATTATAAATGATGTGCTTAGTAATTTATGGGACAATATAAGAATCGTGTTTGTGAATACTTTAGCGATCTTCATGGAATGAAAATTGGTTTCCTATTGGGTAGCAGTTCTACAAGAATATAAACTGTATTTTGCAGTAGTACATCTAGTGTAATTCTAGCATAAAGTACTTAATAACTTAAAATTTTATTTTTGCTAAAATGGATAGTTAGAGATAAAGCTGCACCCCATCGGCAGTGGCTCTTTGGAGAGGAGGGGGGTCAGATCCCTGCTCTGACTTGATACGGAGAGTCCTGGCAATGCTAGTGGCCTGACGACCGCTCTGGGCACATCTCCACCGCAAACCAGGGGGAAACAGCAGCACACCAGCCGAGCTGGCCCATCCACGTTGTGTAAGGCAGCGCCCGGCAAAGGTACTAACTCTGGAGCGCGAACCGGCCAGCCCTCCACCTCGGTCAGCTGAAGCAGCACTGGGACACGCGGGTTGATGTCCTCAGGCAGTGCTGCAGCCTGCAGACATACATTCTTGCCCCCATTTGGTTTTGATGAAGATTTTTTTCCTAATAAGTGGATCGTCAAAATAATGTAATGAATTGATGTTTAAATTCTTTCAGAAGAGTCCCAGGTAGCTGTACTCTATAGCACCAATTACTGAGGTAATACCAAGTAAAGCTAAGACTAATGTCAGCTTCAGCCCTTTATTTCCTTTGTATTTATCTGCACTGTCCTCTCCAATAGTGATGCAAATAAAAATGATTAATGCAGGAAATGTGCTCAAGCTGCTGAGTTGGGATTTTACCTCATTCATGTTTTTGGAGGCCCTAGTAATAGGAAAAAACATCAGAGAGTTACTTATTTTGGTTGTTTGGTAATCAACCTTTAGAGAAAAGGACTGAAATTGGAAATAACAAAGATCGTGCCTATGCTTTTGAGAAGTCACGCGCAGAGAGTTTATCTCCTGGAGAGAGATGTTTTAAAGGAAAGGGGATCCCAAAGCTGATCCATGATCTATTGACTCAACAGAGAAAGACAATGAGGAAATAAAAAAGGCCCTTCCTCTAGGAGGAGGCTTCTCAGGCAATATTGGACTCGTCTTTGTGCCAGAAGAAGGTATATCATAGAGCACAAACTTTGCCTTGAAGTAACCCTACAGTTTACCAGACAGCTCATTAAAATAAGGTATGTCTGAGTGCTCTTGCAAATGCCTCTTGCAGAGCCATTAAGTACAGAGAGTTTTACCATGTTTCTGCACTAAGGCTACAGCTGAAGCAAAAGGGCAAAATGGCTGAATTCTTTCTGTGCTCCATATTAGGCATCCCTGGCATCTTTACTTTCTTTTAATACATTAAAAAGTTTCATGATACCTTTATTAATTGAATGCTGTCCTCGGCTGGTTTTGCTCTCCAAGTGTGGTGCCTCCACCACAACTCCATGTAAGGAAACTCTTTGCAGTCTCAAGATTTTTGTGGCCTTGGTTTGGACCTTTTTCATGGCCACTTTCTACTCCAACAGAGAGGGGAAGATCACAGCCCCATCCCCTGCCCCTGCTTTCCTACTCCCCGCCACTGTCACAGTAGTCAGTGGTACTTATATCGTGCTGATCCATCCCTTCCCTACAACTCCAGGAGATGATGATGAAACATTCCAGTGCTCTTAAATTCTGCTTGGCAAAATGATGTAGCTTGTCCCAGACTGCAAATGCAAAGGGGTAATATAACACAAATTTTTATACTTTTAAGATACACTGTGTATATCTTAAGCCCTTGGTCTTAGCCCTCATCTCTAAAGACAAATTCCATTTTTTCTGCATTGCTCATTCATCTTTTCTTCAGTTCAGTGGTTTGCACATTAGTTCACATGAGGAAATGAACATTTTTACTGCTTGGTTTGAATTTAACCAATGAACTGAGCAGTGAAGAGAAATTGCCTATATGCCTTCTGAAAGCCAGTATGCATACACAGTGGACAACTGCCTGTCCAAACTAGACTTCTACTTCCATGGTCTTTTTAAATGAAAAATGGTCTAAAAGTGTTCATTCATTTTCAGGTTATAGTTTTATTTACTGGGTACTATCCTATACCAGGCTGTAGGAATAAATAGCAAATTTTTTTTGCCAGAGAAAATGCATATCGTATTTTAAAAAGGTAGTCTCTTTTCATATTATTTACAGATGTAAATATTGTATTTTTCAAGTAAATTAAAAGAAAACGCATTGAACATGTGTTCCTGTTATGATCTGAGGCATTAGATGGACTTATGTCTATTCATGAGTTAGGAATCCTACTTCAAAATACATAAAGGTTTTCTTATAATTTTTCAGTTTGTGTGTGACCATGCACTAGTAGATTGGGTACAGTGGCACTCAACAAAGGAATCTAAACAGAACAGTGAAGAATATTATTTCATAAGCAAACCAAATATAATACCTGTTAAAATAGTTCGGCTGTGTATTGAAGTTCTGCAGGTATCTTAATGATTTCTCTGTCTGTTAGAAAGCTGGTGTGAAAGAAGGCTGTGGCCAGCTTGCTTCTCTGCTCATTGCAGAGGACTGAAATGTGCAAGAAAGCCACCACTATGACTTGAAAATTAATTAGTGAAGATATCTAGCTTGCAAATTTGCATGTAATAACACTGATTTACCAATAAATTATAATAAAGTGAGATCAGTTCTTTGGCTAGGAAAAAAACAAGATTGGTGGGGAGAGCACCAAAAGCTGTGGAGGAGTTAAGACTGATTTTTTACGCAGTATGTAAACTATGAAAAGTAAAAAAAATGTCATTTATGTAAGATCAATTTATATAAGCACAGTGAATTAGCAATACTTGTGTAAATGACCACAGATAGGGTAGTTTTCTTAGATCTTAGTTTCCCCTTAGAATTTGTCCTGAAACTAAATCTTTATGATAAAACTAGTTTTGAGCATGGGAATTAAAAACCACACAAATCAAACAAACAAAATCCTCAATGCCACCCAAACTATAACTGTCATAAAACTCTACAATAATTACTATCAGTAATTCTTCTACTAAATATTTTACAACCCTCATTTCCTTACATCCAATACACCAATCCTACACAACAGAAAGGAGAAATGCAGTACAAAACCAACAAACCAAATCACACAGACCTAGAATTCAAATATAAGAATATGTATTATCATTTCGCTTTGCCATGGCACTCAAAGTTATTACGATTACTATTCCTAAATGGAATAATAAATACATTAGTGAGAGTAGGATGATATTAAATAGACTCTTTCAATACTTTGTTGGCAACAAATTCAAAGCTATATGTCAAGTGATTGTTTCTTTGCAATCAAAACATTTTATGTATCAAGTAATAACATAAAAGCATAGCTTAAATACTGAAATTTGCAATATTTATGTAAAAGCCAATTTAAAAAGGAAAATATCTGAATACTTTGAAAGCAGTACTCATCTATGAACTTGGCTTTAACATTTATCACAAAATTCTTTCCTGATTATTTAAACATATTTTTTATTTTCTTTTGGTAGCTACTAAATTCAATTTTCAGATTGTTTTGTTTGATGCCTGACGTTTGTAATATTGTTTCTTCCAATAATCTGAACTGATTTAGCATAGCGTTAGGCTATGTCTTTCACTGTAGAATTATTATTTAAAGAAAATGTATTTAAAATATTTATGATGTGGACACAATTCTTTTCAGGCTTTCTGTATACTCATGCCCTTGTTCGAGTTTGCTGCAAGCTCCCTAATACTGCATCTGCCACATATGTTGAGAAGAAAACACTCAGTTTTGAAATTGTCTGCTTATCTAAGAGGATGAATAATTTAAAAAAAAACCCACAATATACCTGCTACACTATAAAAGGCAAGAAAACTTTGTTTATGTTTCTGAGACTACACCATTTAACCGTTTTTGGAAATTTCAGCATTCTGCCCTGCACCAGGAGGTATTTCAAAAGAAGCAGCACTTTTAAAAGAATTTTGTTCGTATATTTTTATTATTCAACGTAAACAATAAGAAAATGGATAACACTAGTCTTGCTCAAATATTAAGAGCAATTCATAAATATGGAGTCAAATTCCTGTAGAGGAATTTGCATAAATAAGCAGAAAGCATATTTTACACATGTAATATCAAGTCAGTAAAAATATGGGCTTTTTTTTTTATTTTTGAAGGCCCTTCTGTCATCAGCAACTCTAAGCTTCCTCTTCAGGATGAGAAATTTCCCAGCCTATTTTGCTATTGCTGGACCAGATGTATGCCCAAGACTGCTCTACGTGTGTGTGATACTAAGCTACACTGGAGGCAAAGGGAGTTCTGCTATTGATGTGTCACTAAAACCCAAAACGTGACTGCCTTTGCAGTCTGTCACATTATATGGGTTAATATAGCACAAGGGGTTGGCACCAATCTTTGCCAGTTTCAACCACAAAGATACTGAAACTTCACGGGGTGGTGACGAGACCACTGATTGCAAGGATGCTAGAATTTCCGACCAAATATTTCTTCTGGAAAAGCCATAGTTTTGTGTATCAGAGGATAAATAGTTACAAGTGGTAAGTGGAAAACTAATTTCAGTGTTCAGAAGAAAGTGAAATTACAGAAAGGGAAGGTTAAAAAACCCTCTATCTTGCCATTAGAGCAGGAAATGCATTCCAAATAGTTTCAACTTTAATTTAAATTGCACTTTGGGGAAAGGACACTTTAAAAAAATGCAAAACTCTTGTTACACTTTGCAACATTAAAGGCTTAAGAAAAATACAAAAATAATGAAGCAAAACAAAATAATGAAACAACAAATAATGAAAATGTTGATTGTCTTTCATGTCTGAAAGTTATTGGTAGGAGCAGGGGAATGCTTGATAATCAGCCTGCCAGTTACCCTCTGCTCGAGCACAGCACCTGGCAGGTAGTGTCATTTCCCACCGTGTCTAGATGATGCCTCTGTGGTCCCAATCTGGAGACCCCAGTGCAAGAAAGCAGAGAAAAAAACCTGACCATTAAACACACTAAGTACAGACAGGGTTTAGCAAGGACTAATCTAATTTGTGGTAGGAAATTCAAAGTCTACATTGCTTTTGTGTCTTCATTTAACCTTTGTTGATGCTTTGTCTATCCTAGGTCATATGGAAAATACCCCAAACAGATCCCACACCTGCATCTAGCAGTCAGGAATATCAAAATATAATCTGAAAAAAAAAAAAGGAGAAAAGGAAAAATGGGGAGCTTAACTCTTCCTTTGGTTAAACTGAATTGAACTTCTCAATAATAATATATTAATGATGCCTGTTTTTAACACTGACATAGCTTATAAGACCTTGTCCATTATTTCTAGTTTCTGTAGGGAATATATTTTCCCCTGAGTAGTAAAAAGGAGTAAAAACTCCAAGTAATCTATTCAACAGCAACTCCACATTCCTTTTCCTTCCTTAGCACATGCAAAGATAAATCTCTATCTAATTGAATTTAAGTGAATATATATCAAAACAAGAAATGTTTCACACTCGTAAAGTTCAATGCCACTTTGCTTCCATATCGCATCAGGCTCATGGCTTCTACTGTCATTAATTATGATGTGTTCCTCAGGTCATCTCTGCCATCCAGCACTCTGGGGACAGAGAAGGGTGGCACCATCTGTTCCTCACCCTCCTCTTCGTATATATTTTGGTTAAAAATGAGTGGCTACACAACACGCACCTACCACTGCACAGTAAGATATTTGCAGCGGGCCACATGAGATAACTTACTTTTCTTTTTCTGCTTGCGTAAGCTTATCACTTGAAGTACTATGTAGTCTCCAAAATTCTGCAGTAATTTTAAAGTCCCTTGTAATATTCTTGACTCTCAGCTCTTCTAAAGCAGGCCCTGCAACTCTTGGGGGATTTGCATGACGGTCAGATGTGCTCTGTCAAGAAGCTGTAGTTTCAAGATAAATATTCAAGCCTGGCCTTCCTCGCACTTTAGTGAAAGAACAGAGAATTAAACTGCAAAGTTTTCCAGTTTCTGATGTGCCCAGAGGGAATGATATTTGTCCATATAGTGGCAGTACTGATTTAAAAAAGAAAAAAGAAAAAAAGCTTAAGGAGTGAGGTGCTGCTCTTTTGGTCACTTGAAATGAAGCCAACCCCTGGATCTGCTGAATGGTTGCCTTCCCACACCCAAGGAGCTAGCATTTCAGAACTGTTTTAAGGCCTGATACATTTATGTCAGGGTTGATTAAAACTTACCAAAGTTTTTTTCTAAAAAAAAGGAAAAAGAAGATGCATTTTCAAGGTTGGAATGTACTTTGAACCTGTCAGCCTTGACATTCTATGGTTAAAACAGTGCAACAGGAGAAAATGAATTTCCAGCGCTTAGAATCATACTTGAGACACAGAGCAGAAACAAGCAAGTCTGCATAGAGGCTGATAAGCTTCCTAAATCCTGCAGGGTTTCTTGTACATCACTATCTTTTTAAAAGGTTCATTTAAGCAAGTAATTTAGGGTTGTGAGCTTTTTTTTTCTCCTCTCTAGATATGCGGTCTGATGAGTTTAAACAGTAGCACAGACCTTCATGTCTTTAGCCACGCCAGCTTAATCCCCTCAACGTATAAAACACACACAATTCATTTAATATTGTCTGTTTTTTTAAGAAAATATTCAGAAAAAGTGACAGGAATTCTGTTCTTCTTAACCTCCCTTCATCTTCTCATTGACCCTTATGCTAGTTTTGTCTTTCTCCTGACCCTAAGTCATGTAGGTTGGGAAACATTTTCTTGATAATTTGCTCTCTATAGTACTTAGCACACAGGGGCTTTGTTACTCAATTGGGAATTGACTCTGTGTAAGGCTGTACTTACACTGTCCTTGCTAAGAGTCATACAACACTGATGGCAGAATGACAAGGCAGGCTGGAGGCTAAACGTGCTGCCCATCCAGCTGGTCCTTGGGACTATACGCAGACCACTCTAAAATTTTGGGAAGGGACGTTTTGGGTACAGATAGAGCCTACAGTGTCCTCTAAGGCATATTTATCTGCTGTGTGACCACACCTGGACTCTGTGCAGCCTTTACCTACCAGATCTAGCTTGTCACTAATGATGTCAGGCAGATGATAGACATTGGTCTTTTTCCCTGCAGGAAACCCATGCCCTAAGGACAACTGCGGGAAGAGCAACCAGCACCTAAGTGACATGAATGCAGGCTGAATTCATGATGTTTTTAAAAACTGTGGAGGTGCCGGAGCTTTCAATAGCTGCTCCTAAGGGTGCATTGTCACATGCAGTGTCAACATTGCTATGGACACAAATCAGATTCCTCTCTTGTGCGCTGGACGATCCCCACTGCCTAGGTCAATTCAAAAGAAGCTGTGAAACAGGCTCAAATGTGCACTGATACATTCCCACAGCAGTGGGTGATGACACTTAGGATTAGCAAGGATGTAAGTGAATGAGGTTGAGTGAGTGCACCTAATATTAGGTGTCTGGGGCACAAGATACCAGAGAAATGTTGGTTTTATTATATTATGTACAGTGAGATAGAAGGATAGAGTCTTCACAGACTGTAAGCATGGTTGCTTCCTACTTCTCTGTTCTCACATTGCTGAAGTGGCCTCCTCCTGGCATCTCAGTCCCCACTTCCCTCCTTCCAGAAGACTTCCTACTACGCAGTCAGAAGAGTCGTCAGAGATTTTGGTCGTATGATAGAGGTAAATGGCATCATATGGCACAGAAGTTCTGGATGTAACCATCCAACATCTCTAGAAGAGGTTCCCCCTTTAGTCATAGCAGAAGGTGGAAGTGAGGCAGACAAGGCTGTTTGTATATTTTCTTATGAGCTGCAGGAAACTCCAAACTCTCACAACAAAGCACATTACTTACAGCCAGTGACTAAACTAATGGTCACCTAGAAAAACCATCGTGGTGAGTAGAAGTTACCACTGCAATTGCTAATGGGGATCTTCCAAAAGTCACATCACATAAAACTGAATTTGAATCTTACTCTAAGATCGCTACCGGTTTATTATAATATGTGGTGGTTTATTAGCAACTAATTGATCTT
This sequence comes from Elanus axillaris, assembly GCA_026212715.1. Taxonomy (NCBI): domain Eukaryota; kingdom Metazoa; phylum Chordata; class Aves; order Accipitriformes; family Accipitridae; genus Elanus; species Elanus axillaris. The sequence goes on from JANZLQ010000065.1 coordinate 7,833,590, forward strand.
CCTGCTACTTTGTATGCTCTGAATTGGGTTTTACTTAGCTGAGATTAGAAGTCAATAACTGTCTTATTTTGTGAGCACAATGTGGTTTTGTAATATCTTTCCAACTATCCTACCAGCTGTTTTTTTCTATACCTGGTCTGTACAGAAAGGACAATACATGATAATGCAATCCCATGTTGGTACTGTGTATGGTGAGCTAATATTTAAACTTATATCAATCATTTTGTCATATATGAAAGAGTAACTCCAAGATGTGCCTTTGTTCCTCAAACATTTGAATATTTTCTTCCAACTCATCTCATGGAAGATCTGTCACCTGTCAAACAAAAAGACCCATTCTTGATTTAGTAGTGAAGCAGCATTAAGTTTATATGCAAAATAAGGCCATGGGGTGAATATTGCTAGCTTGGTCTGTGTACAACTGCAATCCTTGGTCAAAATTACTTGTACAGGCTCAAAGAAAAATGTGCAAATATTTTCCATTCCAGCTGGCAAAAATATCAACTCATGACAATGAATGTGAAATCTTAGAAAATGTCATCCTGAAAAATCATTGTCTAATGCTATGTTCTCTTCTGATGCAGTAAAAATGCATCCTTTTGATCTGCTGTGTAAACATCATTACTGTAGACTGTTTATTTTGAGTAGTTTCTTCTTTGTCAGAAAAGACATTTCAGGGGACGGTTTTGATCCTTTAGAGGATGTCAAAACTCTAAGCAGATCTAGGTTGCTAAAATCATATTACCTTTGAATGCCTACATCAGAAAAGTCCCCATGTGCTGTGTCCAGTCCGGTCTATTGTACCAGATTTTTTTAATGTAGCTTTGTGTGGGCCAAGAAGTGGGAAAGAACAGTAGTCCTGGGAAGGACCTGAGACACAAGAGCTGCTGTCTTTCTGCTGTCGCCGGTGTGCATCCAGGACTGTAGCCCCATAACATTTTGCTTTCCCATCACTACACTGAGCAGCCCCTAGAAGAGGCCACATTTCACCATAATTACCTACATATACAAGCGTTCTGGAAACAGAGTCTATACTCGGGGAAATTATTATTAGTTCTGCAGTGTAAAGTATTTTGCCTTTGGGTAAAGGTTATGGTTATGCATGAACATGAGACTCACATCAAGTTTTTGATGCTATCAGTCAGAAGACGCTACTGACTTGAAAAAAGCAAGCTAGCAGGAAAAGACAGGAGGCATATGGAACTTAGCCTCTCTGTGTCATGCATAAATCCCGGGGATTAGTGAGAGAGCTAGTCCTTCTTCCTAAAAACATTGGATCATATGGCAAAATACATGAATACATACTAATGTTCTGTGTCTCAAAGCGGAGTGTTAAGATTTAGGTAAATAACAGTGATATGAAGACAATAAATGTATGTTATATTTTATACATAAAGTTTCTATTACCATTTTCCTAGAAATCTGAGGAAATATTTTTCAATACTGTCCCTTTTCCCTTTTCATGAGTCCTTGCAAGTCACCACTGCTAAGTGGAATTACTTGCAGGGACATGTAGCTTGTTTTAAAAATACAGTACAAAATTTAGATTCAGATTTTCCATGAGAAGAACAAACTGTCCTTCATGTAAAATGAGTGACGACTCTGTAAAATTGCACTATAAATTTACTCAGACTAATACAAAGGTCTCTGAATATGATCAAACAGGAATTTGACCACTCCATACAAAAATGTTTGTAATTTACAGAAGATAGAAGCAATTAATGAAGAAAATAACAAAAAAGCAATGTGACTTATCTAAAATCTATAGAAATATTTAAAATATCTTAAAACCTGACATGTGCAAGGGAGCTGAGAGCAACCAGGACAGATATTTTATTGCCATATTATATGAAAGACACAGACATGCAATTATCAGCTATAAAATCCTACCCTGCTAAGACTGAGAATGATTCTATACCACTGACAGTATTTTAGGTCCTGACCACTATAACAATGACTGAATGCTACAGAATTCAGAAGCACTTAGTTACACCGAAAAACCTTTCAAATTTTGTTTACAGGAAAAAAAGAGTATTTCATTCAACAGCAATAGGTGAAAATTGCATTTGTATTCTTATCAGCAACAGTATTGGGTAGGAGTTTCTTCACAAGTCATAAACTCACTTATGCTGCATTATCTCATTAAGCAATTAGTCTTAAAATTCATTTCACTATATCTTTAGTTTTGTTTTCATGTGAAACTTAGACAAATTATTTGTACGTATAAAAGCTACATAGAGGAAAAGGCACAGAACAGTAATGTCTTTGGAAGCCAGAAGACAATATATCAAAAATGAACACCGCACACAAGCTACAAGTCTTATACGATACTGTTGTCTCAAGCAGATCTGTCTCTCCTAGATGACAGCTTCTTCAGAACTGTGATTGAGCTGTTGGCCCAGAGCTTGGCTAGATAAGCCTGGCTGTCATCCAGACACCGTTTCATCCCCACTGAGGCTGTACACAGCCTCCCGAACTTTCAGTTCCTTCTTTCTTGGGTTCCAAATGTGAGACCAGCAGGCGAAAGGGACTCCAGCTCCGTGGGGGTGGGAAGTCACCCGGCGCGACCGACCGGCTCTCTGGCCGTCCTCCTCTGGAGCGGTCGTCACAAAGGGTCCTTGAATCAGCTTCATAGCTAATGTACAAAGGAAAAGGATATATTGCAAAAGTCACTGCGCTGCTTTCTCAAGAGAGTTAGTAATAGAGAGGCTACAGTTTCAGACAGATTTCCAACTGTTGCTCTGCTCAGATTGACATTTTTTCGTAAACGCTCACTCCTGGGCCTTCCACGCATTCCTGTGAAAAGTCAGTACAGGTGGCTGCATGTCTTTAATACTGTGCTCTTTTCAGGAATTTAAAACACGATCTTTCTGACTCGGTAGCGTTGGAAGTTGGCAATGGGAAGGTGACGAGGCAGGGATGCTTCCTCAGTGTCTGCTCTCGTGATGTATAAGCCCATCAGCTCTTGGCAGGCACGTTCGTGGGCTGCCGGCCGCGCACTCACTGCCTTCGCTATGATCTTTGCTGGAGTTCCCGCAGACACGCGTATGGCTTGGGCTGCTGCCGCCGTATGCTGCTACTCTCTGTAGCTGCTGGATGATGGGGTGAAGAAATGTTCAGCTGTATTTAGTAGTGCCACGTCTTACATGCCTTTGGTTTTGGCCCACCACCTACTTAGCCGAGTGTCCTCTTGGCTTCCTCCGTGTGTCGCGTGACAGTCCAACCCTGTCTTCCTTTTTTGGGCTGTTTTTCTCAACAAATGTGTTCCAGCATTCGGCTTTGTAGAAAACTATTTTACCCAGAATGTTGAATTTAAGTATTTGCAGATATTTTGGGGAATACAAAAATGTTGCTGAAGGAAATAGAAAATAGTATTTAAGAGAAAATTTCATCACAGCAGAGAAAATGAAAAATAGTGGCTATTCCTAACAAGTGCATGTGTGGTTAATTATTCATCCAAGCAATGCATCTGAGGTAAACAGATGAACAAATTGAGCTTACCTAGCATCATAATTTTAGAAACACCAAATACTACTTCAGAAGCACATAAATAACACTTCATGCTACCCAGAAAGTTTAATATCTTGCCATTTTTGATTAATATAAAACTGCTGCATTTATTAATCATGAGGTTTGAGCAAGTTCCACATCAAATTCAAGTAGCTGAAAGCCAAGATGCATCATAAGGCAAATTACGGATATTATATAGTGATACTTATAAGGAAAAAAAATCAATGGTCTTTTAACAGCAACAGGTTTCTCGGATAGTCCAGAATGACCCTATGGTACATCTAAAAGTAGTAAATTATCTGCTGTATGGTTTTAGGTTAAATAACAAATCCCTGGAATCAGTCTGTCATACCATCACCGTGCAACACACTTCCCCAGTTGTCATCATGGACCCTGGAAAATTTTCTGAAAATAGATTTTTCCTAAAGAGGCTGACAAAATTTTCGTGAAAATTTTCTGACTAATTCTTTCTAACAAAAAAAGCTTCATCAGAAAATTCCTGCTAATTTCTGTTATGTTGTTATTATATAACAATTCAGAACACAAAGGCAAAAGGAATATCAGAACAGTATCATAAGACAAATATGACTTCTTCCTGTATTTTTCTTAGGAAAGCTATTTTCATCTAAGAGAAGACAGAACTATTCTGGCATGGTGAAGTTGTAAAGTCCTGTTCAATATAATCATGTATTAATATATATGCAGGTGTATACGAAAATTGAAACCTTTTAAATTTATTTTATTTAAAGTGTGCTGCAAATTGTCATTTTGAAGAATGTCTGTTGCACAAAGACTTCAACACACTATATTGGCAGCAACTTATTTTAATTAATATTTTTTTTATTTAGGGATTTCACAGGTATGTATCTGCCCCTGAGATTGAAGGCAATAGCTGGAGTTCACAAACAATTTTAAAGACAAGATCTTTAGAAAAAGTGCAAGAACATGGCAACTCCTTTCTCATCGTGCATTTATATACAAATAGGCACGCTACACTATAAAACGAACTACATGATTAATCAGCTTTTATCAGAATATCTTGGCTGTGGGATTTTATTCTGTGCCCTATTATGAAGATTAAATACCAATAGCATAAAATGTAGACATTCTGTTTTTTCTAAGCCCAACTCATCAAATATTTCTAGATATAGTATTGTCTTAAGCTACTGAAAGAGAATGTAATTTGTCCCTATGGTGAAATTATAATATTTATGTCTATATCAACCTCTAGTCTGAAAAGGAACAAACCGTTTAGAACAGCAATAAGAGAAACAACCAAGAAACAAGTGATAATATACCTAAGAGATTATTTAGCAGGGATAGGAGAAAGCAGTAACAAAATACCACTTTCCAGGTAGCTTAAAATCACAGGAGGAATGTGGGCAGAAAAAAAACGACAGCAAAAGCTGTTTTTACAGTTCTGTGCTTCAAAATAAACAATTCATTTTATGATAAGTTTCTTTAATATTTGTTTGCTTCACAACATGCAGCTGTTTAATGTGTGATAACTTCCATAATGTTCCTTACTGCAATGTAGTCATCAGCCTGCAAAAAAATGCTACGGAGAAGAAAAATAAAGTCACAGAAAGATGAAAAAATACATGTTTTGTTAAGGGAGAATACTAAAAAAAAAAAAAAATCAACAAGGATACTTGCATATAGAAGATAGCAGTATATGTCATGCTGTCCTTTTTCTTTTATTTTTTTTATTACCTCATCTGAAGAAGGATTAAACAAAAGGCTAAAAAGCAAATAGACAAACAACAGGCTTCCAGAAATTTATGTGTGCTTAAAATAATCTTAGAAACTGTATGAACTGCTGTGATTGTTAATTTCTTGAGATCCATTTTCTTGAAATCTTTGCAAAAAATGCAAAGTCGGGTCCTCATATATATAGTCTGGCATATTTCCATTGACTTTTTGTCTTTGTTCTGTGAATAAATTGAGCAATGACCTGCTATGAATCCTCAGGAGATGAGTCGTTGAGCGTGCTTCCATGGTAAATTGCATGATTATTTCATTTCTTCCCACCAAACCCATACATACTTGTGTTTATTGTAGTGTTATGAAAGTGCACATGGCTGTTCTAGCTACTTGGAAGGAATTCACATATTCAAGCAAAGTCCACCTTACCTTTGTGTGAATTTTCTCTTTTTGCTTGTAGCAGACAAAAGCATTTCTTCAATAAATGTGAATGTGAATGAATAGCTGAATTTTCTTCTTTTTATTCTGCTCATTCTTCCAGAATTTTTTTCTTTGAGATAAAAAGCTACATTCAAACTCATATTTTGTTAAAATAAAAGGCAACTTGGGCAATAGTGGCAAATGTGCTTGAGTAGGCAGATTGTAATGCACAGATAATAAGTATCAAAAAGCAGATGAAGTGGGTATTTTTTCTTTTTTCTTTTCCCAAGATATCATATATTAAACCTACGTCCTAATCTTAAATGTTCTGTTCAGCTGGGGAATGTATTTTTTCTTTTAATCATTTATATGACTACATGGTTATTTTTTTACTGTAATTAACCAATCCATGAATTAGATTTCAAGCTTCTCTCATAATTTTTTTAGCAATATTTAGTTATTTGAACAATACAAAATTTTCTTTCAAAATAAAACATACAAACAGATGGGGAAGTAGTTAAGAATTATTATTGATAAGCTTTTGACTTTTCTGCATTATTTACCTATGATGTTTCATCTCTAATAGCAAAGATGCAACATTACTATGGAGACCAAATATCTTTGCAATTAATCTGCTCTCCTTAGAAAGTTATACCTCATCCATTTTACCCACTGAAGAGTGAAACTGAGAATTGAAGATAGTGCAGTCTGGATCAAAGAAATAATGGGGAAAAAAAATATTCTTTCTTTCTTGAGGTATCCCTTGAATTGTGCAAGCTCATTGTAATGCAAGATAATTCAAGGGAAAAAGGGAAAGTAAAAAACTAGCCTCAGGCAGCCTTATGATTTATATAGGTTTTTTATATGGCGATATTTTGTTCTGCTCAAGGAAAGATAAAAAAAGTACAAAGCACTTGGCATTCAGTTGGTTGTTCTTTCTGTGATTGTTCCCCACCACCATTCCCCATTAAAGGGAAAGGAGCAAAGGTTGGACTTCTGGAGGGATAACTTAGGATAAGAGACATTGAAAGCTAATCTCAGGAGAAATTTGAACGGAATTATTCTAAAGAGTGCTCAATATTACTTTTTCTATAAGCAATTTTGGCATAAAGATGAGGAAGAAATCTTTCTCATTGTACCCAGATATGTCACAGCCTCTTTGATCATTGTTAGGCCAGTGCTCCAAAGTTGTAAGGAAAATTTAAAAGTGACGGCTACATAGTTTAACATACAGTCCTTATATGACTGTTAGGATTTGAATATATGAAACTTGACCATTTTCTCTGAGGATGAATGATCCGATGAGAAAAAACAGGAGAACTTTGGAAATATAGAAAGCACGTTGCTGTCATAATCTTACCAATATTTGTATTTAAGGTGTTAAGAAGAATACCAGCTTAGTAAATCTCATTATAAAATACAGGCAGCAGGGAGAGACAAGTGATGGGGTCTCATGCTCATACTTCAGTGGGTTCAGAGTTTTGCCTGTAGCTACCCTCGTTTCATTAGTACAGCACATAAAAGAGCTGGAAAGAGATCACTTTCCTTATCTAAAGACAAGGTTATCTAAAAACCTTAGCTTGCTTGAGCATATCTCTAAAGTTTTTTTGAAGCTAAAATTATCAAGTTGAAAATATCAAGCTCAAATTTAACTTCTTTTAATGCTATTTATTTTACAACTATCTAATGAGGCATTTTGGCCCAGCAGCTTTCACCTAGCTCCTTTACAAGAGCCTGCCTTGGCAAACTTCTGTAAAGGGACCAGTGCGAGTTAGTACACGCCCTTTGTAGTGAGAAACTGTAATGGTATAATGACTGGCATAACTGATTCTCTTTGGTAACCAATGGAAAGTACATTTAATTCTACTTCTGACTATTTAAAAATTAACAGGAAGTCTTTTCCCTAAACGTTTTCTTTTCGATTTCTCAGTCTCCCACTCTTGAAAGCTAGCAGTCCTGCACAGTTGGATCCAATAAGAACCTTTGCCTATGAGCTTGTTTTCCAGCAACTGAGAACTGTTTAGAGGGAAAAAGGACATAATCCAAGCCAGTAGCCCCCCTAAACACGAGTTGAGTTTATCACGATTCCCAAGTGAAGTAAACTTCAAGGAGGAACACTAACGATATAAGATATAAGCAGCTTCGGCTGATGAAGACAAAATAAAGGTAGAATATATATCCTCAGATGACATTTATGTATCTGTTTATCTATCAACTATTCATCCATTCATCCATATATAGAGAGCTGCATATATAAAAAAATATATATTTACACCCAAACATATATATATACCTGCTATACCTCCTCAATTGAAAGAACAAGCTGTTGAGAGGCTCTCTTTGTTGAGAAGGGCCTGTTCAGACATTAATTTTATCTTAAATTCCTGTGATATCCCAACTTTGAAGTGAAAATCCCTTCACCTAGTACTACAGAAACATGAGAGGCTTGCAATATTGTGACAACTAATTTAAATAGCTCTGATTTCTGAAAAAAACCAATGTTCTTTAATATCTGCATCTATATGGAAGGGAAGCTGAAACAAGGACTGGAACATGAGCATGTCCAGGATTTGTCCCTGTGAGATGATCTGTAATGCAACTTTAAGCTATGACAAGAGGATTTTTTATTGGGTGGATGACCCACACTTTTTCCTTATCAGGTCACAATAACTTTCACCTATGTGGCTTGTAATGAGTCTGCCTGATATATTCAGGTGTCTCCCAGTTTTCAGACCCATGCCAGTGATGAAATTTTTTATTTTGCTTTAAATAAAATATTGCTATCTCTAAATTGAAATATCAGCTAGGTATATTTGTAGAACAGCCAGTTTTATGGAAGATGAAATTGAGGCAATTCATTTCTTTATATAACCACATGCTAAAAAACTAATAAATGTTTAAATTGACCTTGATAAAAAGATCAGAGTGGCACCACCATCTGATTATGATGTTAATACTCAAGTAAGTATAAAAAAAACCAAGGTAGGGATGCTGTTGAAATAGTAGCTGAACCTAGCTTTAAAAGTCCAGAAGGCACAGAAGATCAGCCAGGAGCTGATCGATATCCTGGGCTGATCTGCTTGTGACTTCAGTGACTGGTGCTGAGAGGCACTGAAAATGCTAACAAAGCCCCGCAGTAAGTACATTCAGAGGCAGAGGATGGCTGGTTTTGTGTACATGATACCTGTGCACTTTGGTGGTTAGCAGCCACATGGTCTGTGCAGCAATGCCCTGCTTTTGTGTGGGTGACAACGTGTCACCTTCTAGTTTCTGTTATTATAGCAGCTCTCAGTCCCCTCCTACTGCCTTTTCTGCTCAGCTGGCTACACTTCAAATAATTTCTACCTTTTTGATTACTACTACCCACTCCTCTGCCTCATCCATTTGTTTTGAAAAATCTGAGGGGGCAGACCTCTGCATTAAGCTCTTTTCTTTCTATGTACTTCCTGGCTAATCACAGCACAGTGGGCTAAATGCTGCCGCCTGAATGCTGGGTCCTCTGGAAAAATCACTGCATCTGTACTGGAACCACAGTGGCTGAGCCCGCTTCTTTGAATCACCACATTTAAGGTGCTTATTTACTGTCATACTGTCTTGCTCCTGTTTTCTTCTTGGGTCCAAGACACGCCACTATTAATACTGATTGTAACTGGTTTGCATCCCTTTCTGTTCTGAAATGAACTATTTTGCCAAAAAAGTCTGCTGTAGAAAAAAGGTGTTGATGTAAACCAGTCCATGAATCTATGCTGATGACCCTAGAAACAGGTCTTATCCCCTGGGCTGCATGAAAAAGATAGTGGGATGGTATATATCCTCTGTCCTGAATGAGCCTCTAACATAAAAAATACCAAGGTACAGATAAGAAGTTAATTAAAGGCCAGACAATTGTACTGGGATCCATTAAGCAAAGCTTTTATGATTTTTTTATTACGGGTGCAGTAGGATGACAGGTCATCCAAGCCATGCATGCTAAACTGGAGAATCATGCTTGACTACGATATGAGCAGATGTCACGAGCGAGACAGAGTGACGACCAGTAGTAGAACCAGACACCGGGGTTTATTTAAGAAACAAAAAGATTAGAGATTTTACTCTTCTTTCTTATTTTACACACTCACTTGCTTCCTCCACAGTGTCAGGTTCGCTATTTCCCAGCTTCCACTCAGAGAGATCACTGCTGGTCTAGGAAGGCTGGACAGAAAACAATTTTGGTTTCTGCTGTGCCACTCTTCACAGTTCCCAGTATTGGGTGCTACTGGGCCAAGGTCCCGGAGTATCCCAGCACGCCACACGTCTCCCTGATCTCCAGCCTTCTAAGTCATAGACATTTCTGACTTCCAGGACCTTCCCTCCAGACAGGATTTTCTTTCCAGAAGCCCTTCTTACTTCTGTAACCCCTTCTTCTTTCCACAAACATTTCTTTTTGGCCTTATCTTCTTTTCAGCACCTTGATTTCCCTGCTTTCCAAATCTAAACAGTCTGCATGCAGAAGCACAATGGGCAATCAGTGTCCTAACTGATATTTCTGGCTTATGTCTCTTTATACATTGGAACATTTAGGAAATTCAGTTTTAGTCACAACGTTATCAAAATTTACAGCCAACTTGCTCAAAACTTCAATTTCAAACAATCGCCACCCTCCCCCTAATTATCTGCCACCTGTTAACCCTGACAGTTTAAGCTATTTTTTTCACCTGTAACACCAGATGTAGGTGTCATGAGGTCTTTCTTCCCAGTGAGAGCTCCAACAGCAGTCTCAGGAGGTTCTTCTAGAGAACTACATCCAGTCTGATCCTCCTGCTATTCACTGATGGATCCTAGATGGCCTGTCCATCTTTTCAGACGTGTTGCCTTCATGAGTGGGATTCAGTCTCAGATTAAGATTAAACATAGATGTCTAGCATAAGCTAGATGTGGTGTTACAGGTGAAGGAGATCAATGCGGTTGTTTGATACAGTAAATGGAGTATAAAAAAACCCCATGCAGCTGGCCAACTATCAGACACCTGTTTTACAGCAAGTTGAATTGCTCTCTATAAATCCACTCATTGCATTAATTTTTGTAACCGTCTCAGAGCTGCTGGTAAGTGACTTAAAGCTTTTTTATCCATAGCACCCTTGTCATGCTTCTTTATTCATACTGTCCAGACTCTCTTTAGGAGGTAATGCACTCATCATCAGTTCCACTAATGGAAACTGAAATTTAATTCCTGCTTTACTCAACATTTCTATGTAGCCCAACACCTTATTCTCTTCACTCCTGCTTTGCTTCTTAAATGTAGTCCTTTCCCTTCCTCAGTTCTTTGCAGCACTTTATCTAATTAGCCATAGTCATTTCTCCTAAACTGAACTCCAACACAAAATGTTTGGTAAATTGTTATAAGATACAGACTCTTCACAGTTCAATCAAAGAAAAGGAGAATGCAGAAGACAAATGTACTATCTGACTTTGCATACTCGGAAGCTCTGTAACACAGAACTTCCAAATAGCTCCATCTGTGATGTCTAAATTAGGGGGGCATAGGGTATAATCCATGGTGTGCATAAGAAAGCCCTGATTAAGTCATCTTGCAGTCCCAAAGGCAATGTGCTTGTACTGTATTCTTGGACAATTGCAATTAAAAAAATCCCCCAAATAAGTACAAGTAGACGGTATAGATTATGAAAGGCCATTTGTGGTTCCACTAGTGGGGTGGCCCTTGTGTCACAGAACCTGTACCACTGTGTGCAAAATGGTTCAGAGTTTACTCAAGAAGCCCATTCTACCTGTGTTGCTGCTATGCTCTGGGTCTTACTCTGAATGAATAAGAGCAGCTGCACTACCGGTATCACGAGTGTTCGATATCCTACTCATCAGTCTGCAAGTACAAAACCCTACTGCCTTTCTATCTCTAAAAAATTAGAGATCTAAATCTCTGCTCTAAGACTTCTCTCAATTAAGGTTATCTCCATTTTTTGACTCTTTCTGACTTTTCTTTTACATCCTTACTGGAAATTTGACCTGTCCTTCAAAATATTTTGTCTCTTCTCATCCATATCCAGGCCTGTTCTCATTTCTCAATCTGGCTCTTCCTATGCTGTCCCTGTAATTACTTGTAGCACAAACATCATTTATTTGCATCTACTATACAGCGTATGTTTTCCAAGAGCCTACCTTATCGACATCACTGCAATAGGTAAGAGAAGTCGACACAAGGTGTATTCTGGTAGTGTCTAATGAATTCCTTCTAGCAAGATCAAGAAAGGAATGCTACAAGTGTCGGTTTTGTACCTGGCTGCTTGCCAGCATTACAGTTATGTTCAGTGTCATACCTAGATGCAAAACTTTAACATCACAAACTTACTCATTTCCAGAATTAGGTAGCAGTGTATTTATGAAATTGCTTTCTATTCTAGAAATAATTTTCCTGGGTTTGACTGTGGTAGGAATAATCACTGGTACAGTGTGACAATTTAAATAGGGATAATAGAATCACGCTCTTGATAAACATAATTAAACACTGTATTTTTCAGTGGGTTCCTCTTTTTGTATTTACATAAAGATTACTTACCAAATCTTGTTTAAAGAATATGTTGTTATCCTTTTCACATGCTCCTGAGAATCACTATTAGATGGATTCTGAAATCTGGATTCAGGCTGACATCCTTAAACTTCAATGAGACATATTCTAAACTAAGGCTTTATCCATACCAAATTACAAAAGCAGACCTTGTTTGTGCATATAACAAATATCTATGCTAGACTGTTCTCTGTAGTAGTGGGCATATGCAGAATATGTTTGAATATAAAGTTGTCTTACAACTGTAATTCTGTAACTATATTTGAAACTATCAGTGTTTCTTCATGCATGTATTTAATATTCAATTACTTTAATATTCAATTACTTTATACATGAATCTCAAATCAACATTCCATAAGACTCTTTTTTGTCCAGTATGCTCCCATCTGACATGCAAAAGCTGCATTGTAATTTGCATATGAGCGATTTATATTACATTGGGTTAAGCAGTATTACTTGCTTCATGTACCAGATGTACATTTAATCTGGCTGGTAAACACAGAAGAGGTAAAATCAAATGCAACTAATATGCAACAGTTCTGTGTACAACGTACAGTGAAGATCTGTCCCTCCACAGGGTGTTCCCTTGCTGTGATTTAACCTCAGCTGCAACTGAGGACCACGCAGAAACTCGCTCGCCCCCACCCAGTGGGATGGGGAGAATCGGACGAAAAGTAAAACTCGTGGGTTGAGATAAGCACAGTTTAGTAACACAGAAAGGAAGAAACTAATACTTTTAATAATAACAATAATAAAATGATAATAATAATAAAAGGATTGGAATATACAAAACAAGTGATGCACAATGCAATTGCTCACCGCTCACCAACCAATGCCCAGTTAGGTCCCAAGCAATGATCCTCTCCCCGCTGGCGCCCCCCCC
>JANZLQ010000065.1:7846765-7867123 GCA_026212715.1 Elanus axillaris
TATATTGGACATGACGTCCCATGGTCTGGAATACCCCTTTGGCCAGTTTGGGTCACTGCCCTGGCTGTGTCCCCTTCCAAACTCCTTGTGCCCCTCCAGCCTTCTCGCTGGCTGGGCATCAGAAGCTGAAAAATCCTTCACTGAGTCCAAACACTACTTAGCAACAACTGAAAATGTCAGTGTGTTATCAACAACCCTCTCATGCTAAAGCCAAAACATAACACTATACCAGCTACTAGAAAGAAAATTAATTCTATCCTAGCTGAAACCAGGACAGTGCCTCTAAACCTTGGTCCTTCCAGAGACCTATCTTGGAACTTCAGCGCACGTTGCCAAAACATTTATTGCTGCTTTTTTGTGCTAATAAGCAACTGCACAAGCAAATTCACAGTAGTTAGGGTATGGACAACATTCCTCATAATGCAAAGTCCTTCTGCATCTACTAGCATGTGCTTTGGGAAAGACAGTACTAGCTCTACTAATTAACGCAGAGGACCCTCTATCATTACCTCTTGTTCCTTTTCCTGTCTCTGTGAATGACGTACTTTATAACCTTAGACAATCTGTGTCTTCTTTCTGTTTTACCTATCTGTGTATAGCTACAGAAATATGTTCCATATCTGACTTTTTAGTGGCACCAGAACATTCATATCCTTCTGAATCCCTATTTCTGATTAAAGTGAGTGCAAAGAACCCTAAAACTTTCTAAATAAAATGAAAATAATATAAATTATTGCAGTGACATGGCAATTGTAATGAATGGTTTTCTAAATGATTGAGTCATCAGACCATGTAGTCACCCTGTGATTAATCATCTTCTTGGTGCTCACCTGAAAAAGAAATATTAACTTCCTCACCTTCTTTTAGCAAAACTATGATTATTTTTTCTTTTGCTATTTAAGATGTCCTCTGCTTCTTTTGATTCATAGGGGATATCTTCAGATACACATATATATTTTATATAAAAAGTGTTTGTATTTAAATGCATGAGAAACACCTTCCTGGTTTTACTGATGTTCTGAAGACTGGCATTCAGAAACATAGTAAAGATGGAAAGAGAAATAAAAATATGTAGCTTAAGGTCACCTTATCATAATTAGCCTTCAGATAGCTCAATTATATGTAGACAAGTGATGTGTACATGTAATGGTGTTTCAACACAAAATTAAGGGTTAAAAAATTTAAGCATCATAAAGACAATCTTCTACTTAAAACAATATAAATAACTTTCCAGAAGCCTCAAGGCAAATATTTATATAGGATGATTTTAAGAGAAAAAGAGAATGCCAATGTATTATTCAGGTTAATTAGCAGAGATACAATCAGTCTGGCAAATCAGAAGGAGACCTACGAAAAATTCTGTTCTATTTATAGCAAGGGCTCCAGAGCAAGCTCTGCTCTTTTATATGAAGCAGTAAAATTACAACTGCAGAACAAGCACTTTGTGGATCTATTGTTCTTGGCAGGAGACGGAAAGTGGTTCAAGGCCAAAGAAATAACACCAGAGGTGCTGGCATGGGAGAAAAGGGAAAAAGCAAAATGTAGTGATAAACAAAAAGTCTAAAAGCATGGGTAGCCTCAGAAACCTGTTTAGCCAAATCATAAAGGAAGTTATGTTAAAAACTAAGTTAAAATGGGCAAGCATGGCAAAGGTTCTTGGGCAAAGCAACAGACAACCAAACAGGCACGCAGCGTATTTCCAGCAGCAAGTAAACAAAATTCTCCTGGGCAAGGAGTCACACTACTTTCAATTGGCAGTGAATTACTGATACTCTGCATACAGATGAGAGATGCTTGTCTGTAAAATTCTGGTTTCCAGGTGCTGTTTTGCCTGAAATAATATGATAATGAAATGGGTGGCTGTTGGCTGAGCTGAAAAAAGGTCTGAAACTGCAGAGGTCACAGCCTGTGTGCGTACAGAAAAGGTTATTCCTGATTCCTCTAGATCTCAGAGGTTAAAGGCAGGGCAGAAATAGCACAAAATAACTAGATAAAGAGTGTGCCACACCAGCTTCTGATGTTCTGGTACTTTATTTAAGTGCAGAAGACAATACATAAATCTGTCCGCCATCCTTACTGAACGGGGTAAACAGATTTGTTAGTAAAAGTGCAATTGTTTGGGGGAATCTAGAAATGCAGGTCAGATAGATATGAGTGCACATCTGCCACTGCCCTCTTTGATGTGGCTTCCCAAACACAGAGTACAAAGATTGAAATTGCAAGGGGAAAGATGTTCTGTTAGGATAACCAATCCAGCATTCTGGAATATTAATGCATTAGGTGGTATTAGTCTGAGTAGTTAAGAGAGCAAATGTCAGACAACTGTTACTGTGGCAATAGTTTCTGTGGCAGACCAAAAATGTTGCTGATGAGAATCTTAAAAACTTTTAAAAAGATTTCACTTTTGACAAGAAAAACCTTTCTTTTACAAAAGGCACAGGTCCTTTTTTCTTTCTCATTTATTGAAAAACAAGTAGAATTCTTAGGAACACGGTTTCATATTTGGGTTCCCTAAGAGGAAAAATAGAATTCCTGAATTACAGTGAACTAAAACCAGAAACAGTTAATTTTTGTCTGTCAGCCCAGAAAAATACATGGACGCTCATATGATGCCTACTCTCATCAGCCAGCTGAAATATGCACAAATTTTGCAAACGTAGCTCTCTCAAGCTGTTTCAACCTATCTGGTTTTACTTTATTCTGTCCTTAGATAGAAAATGTGTGTGGCTCTGGTGCTAGAAACGATCAGTACTATGGCTCCGCTACGAAATTCTAATCCTGACAAATGAATTTCCATTACTCATACTTCTGTGAAAGTTTAATCAGTCAAAGAAAAAAAAAATGCAGAGACAAATTTATATTGTACTAACATCAAAAAGGTAAATGACTTTCGAGTTTTATCATCAACATTAAAAGAGAAAATAGATCCCTGATTTGCTCCCCACCAAGAGTAGCCTTGGCTCCCCAGGTCACAAGTTAAAACTCTGGATCAGATGATGTATTTTACTGGTTTTAGCTAAGGGACCTAAATACGTTTTACTCCTCAGGCTTCAAGGAGCAATTGAATATCTCAAGCATGTATAGCCCCTTTACAACTACAGAGTGCTTTGCCTTTAATAGCACAAAATTGCTCTTTTTTCCTTCTTTTTTTTTTTCAAATTAACGAATGTTTTTATTTCTTGTGTACTTACAGTATAGTACCAGAAGGAAAATAAGTTTCCTGACCTGAGAAATTTACTGCTTAGCCAATGCAAGTGTACATTTGTAGCGTACAAAAGATATGGGTGCATGTTAGACGATCCTGACTGTCAGCGGAGCACACGCTATGCATCTTAGGCATGTACTAGTCTGGTACAATCTTGAAACACAATGGAACAAAGCCTGCATGCAAGAAATGAATTTCTGACAGGATTTGTGGCTGTGGTTCAGAAATACCCCTTAGGGTATGAGCTTCTTTTAAAGATCACTTTGAAGTATTGACTTAATAGAACTAAATACTTGTCTAAATATATGAATTTGCTTTAAAGGCTTGCTGAATTTATGCCTTTAATGAATAAAAGACTTGAACATCTGGGAAGAAGTTATAAATTGCAAGTGTGTACTGTGCAAGGAATGATAAAAGATACTGTGAAGAAGACATGAAGTTGTTTGCGCACCAGAGCAATAAAAAAAGCTTACATGATTAATGAGAAGCATAATTCTGCAAGTCATTGACATTACATTCTGAATTTGATATGGCACCACGTGAAGAACCATGTCACAGATTAAAAGAGAGTGATGTAGTCAGCTAATCTGATGATCATGCGATTTGTTTTATGTTGACTGATTCGTTTCTGTGTCATCTAATGAGAAGAGACCATAAAGCAGGCTCCACCGTCGCTGGCTATCCTAGGACGGTCTTTGTCAACAAATTGTGTAGGTCGTCTTTTGTGTGTTGCTTCACATACAGCGCATGTCTGTCTGAGAGATTCTCTTGATTTATTTTTAAGATATGCCTACTTATTTCTAGCTTCCAGAAAAATTTAGAGGAAAAAGCCATTCATACTTTGATGAAAAGAGATGCATTTTTAAAACCTTGCATTAACTGCATAGTGCTTTCACCTCTATCCATATTTTTGTGTATCTTTTCTGTGTAGCTTTTATTGTGTTAAAGTAATCGCACTAGAGTTAAGTTCAGAGGATCTTTTTTTTTTGAGTTGCACCTTTTTGATGATCAACTAAAACTGCTGCTTTGGCAATTCAGACTTTATTTCTCTTTGGTTATTATCAGACTTCGCATTACCAGTGAAGAAAATGAACGGTCCAGTGGCGGGTATCCTTTTGCCTTCTATGATAAGGCAAAGTCGATAACTGGGAGGGTTTTTTTGGTAATGAATAGTTAGCTTGTGGTTTTATTTTCTGGAGGAAAATATTCGCTGCTGACTTTTTTTCTGTCACTTTTTGAAAGAACAACCTCATGTAACTTGGTTTTAAAGATCTCTTTTTAAATTTCATTTCTTCAAATAACACTTTCATTTAGTTTTTTTTTAAATCTAAACCCCTTTTTTTTCAAAATCAGGCATTGTCTGTGTTGTATGAGTCTCTGCTTTTTATCATATTG
Source organism: Elanus axillaris (assembly GCA_026212715.1). Taxonomy (NCBI): domain Eukaryota; kingdom Metazoa; phylum Chordata; class Aves; order Accipitriformes; family Accipitridae; genus Elanus; species Elanus axillaris. The sequence continues at coordinate 7,851,366 of JANZLQ010000065.1, forward strand.
AAATCAAGGGCAATGCAGGCAGATGTAAAAGAATAAATTCTCACTGACATGATTTTCTGTTACTATAGACTTGTGCAGTTTGACATGATCTTAATGTGAAACCTTTTCAAAGCTAATTATTTCTGTTGGTAGACCTTATAATTCAAGATGTTCCTGAATGAATTGTGGTATGGAATGACGAATACTTCATTAAAATCTAAAAGTTACATATTAAAGGTTTTTTGGTGGCTTTTTTAATCTCTTGGCCTTTTTTATATCGATGTGTATATTGAAAATCTGGTCAATGTGTGAACTTCCAGTTTGAAATCCCAGCTTCTCAACCAGTTGCCTTCTTTTTGCTGGTTAACGTGGTGCTATGGTAAATGGGTTATTACCAAAAAAAAAAAAAAATATCTGACTAACTACTGGGGCAACTTGACTCACTCTTATACTTAGTCTGTTATGCCATCTTTTTGAGAGCTTTTATTAGTCCTGTATTTCATTAAAAAGATTAAATATCTTAGTGATGAATTCATCTTCACAAATTTCCCGCTGGTTTAGATTTAACAATAGATTTCTTTGACTTCAGTCTCTTTCTGCATGTGTCATTTATTTGTGGTGTAAGAAACTGTTGTATGTAATCGTGAACGTTTAATTTCTATTACAACTTAATAGTTTCTTTGGTGCTAATCTACAAACAGCTTTTGGAAACTTTTTTTTACACTCTTTCTTCTTTTCATTATCACTGTAATGAGTAGTTTTAATTTGTTTATTCTTCATAGACACTATTATTGTTGTGAACGTGCTACTTAAAAATGGGAATTGATGCAGTAGTTCACTATCGTTCCTTTCAGCGTTTTCTTCAGAATATTTGCCACTGTTGTCCATGTATTTAATTTCGTTCCCTTCCTAATTCCTCTTTGCTGTTTTTCCATTTTAGTCTTTGTATTTTCATATAATTCTCTGTTTCTTCAGCCACACAGTGCAGTTTGTCTGATAATCAGCTACTGTTATTGCAACATCTGTGATACTATTGTGCCGAAAAGATTGTGTCCATTTACCATTGATCTTTTTATGTTGAAACAAAGTTTTATGCATTCTTCAATTAGACTCAAAATTGCTACTGTCAATTCGTATATACTAGCTTTTTGCTATCAATTTTCTTAATTTTTTTGTGGATTTTTTTAATAACTGATCTTCAGTTTAACCACATACAATTTACGCTAATTCAGATTTCAGGTTATGTCTATGCTGCGGAGAGCAACATGGGGTTGAGAGACTCCTGTTAGCTTTGAATTAGGAAGTTGCTGGAAATTTTCTAGCTAGAGTATCACAGGGATCAGCACTGGCTCTGCCAAATCACTTAAAACCAGAGCAGAACTGCCAGTGCAGAGGTATGACTTTTTAGTAGCTGAAACAGCATGGTATTTCTCTATCAGACTACAGTGCACAATAAGCAACAGCTTTTACCCTGTTTTAGGTGTTTTCTTCTCTCTGAGTTCTAATGCTCCTTTTCCAATAATTATTATATTATTCACTTTAATTTTTTAATTGTTTTTAGGGAGTCTTCAAATGCTGATGTTCCTTTATCCCAAGGACTTCAGAGTTGCATGCATTCAATATTTTTCTTTTACACCTGTTACTATCACAGAAATGCATCTGCATAGATGCTTCTTCTTCTCTGTCCCCTTCCTTTCTACCTACCACAAATTCAAGCTCTCATAAGCTCCCCAAGGCTTTCTTTCATGAAGTAGTGAGGGACTGCAGAAATAGAAAAGCTAAAGAGAGCAAGTTTTTTTATTGTTGTTTAATCTTTCCCTTTTCTCCTCAAAAAGCTCTTTGTAGCTTACAAACAGTGTTTGCAATATAAATGACCAAAGAGTTGCCAAGGTAACAGCTAAAGTAGCCAGAAAGTCCTGCATAGAAGAAAAGAACCAAGCAAAAATTCTTTAAATTAGGAAATAACTGAGAGTGGTTTCTGCTAATGCTATAGCCATTCAAGATGCTCACATTTTCCTCTTGAAAGGGACTGAACTGTACCAGTGCTCCACAAAAATATGCGATTATGATCAGGTAATTGACTGAGTGAAACACAGAGAAGCAACGTGTTTTCCCAGTGAAATTTATGAGTGTACAGAATGAAAGAGTATACATATTATTTAATTTCAAAAATTATGGACCTGTCATCAGTTTGTTTTGCCTAACTTAAATAATCTCTCAATAGTTAGGCAATTAAAAGTAAATAATTTCAGAGGGTATTCCTCAGATGGAATGTCATACATTCAGTGTTTTCAAAATGTCATTATCCTGGGAGATTTGAACCCAATCATTTTGAAAAAGCTGTTAGGAAAGATTATGATCATTTATTCAAGATACAATGACTTGTTATTTCTTATATTACTGTTCATTTGGGGGAGCTGTTGTCATGCATCAGAACTTTGCTGTATTGGAAGGAGCATCACCATGGGAGCGAGAGGATCCCAAGGTCCTACTTTCTCTCTGTTTGTTTCAGCAGTGTGTATTTATACAGCACCTAGTTAAATCATAGGTAACAATATGAGTATCAACTGAAGTTGAAGGTGGTTTATCGTTAAAGTGTGCTTTAGTAAGTGTTTCCTTTGGATGCTTTGTTCTGTACAGCCCGTAAGAGGATGCTTCCATTCACTCTCAAAATCATAGGTTATCAGAACTTTTAAAATCCAGAAAATATTGTTTCAAAATTCACATTATTTAGATTACATGGAGTGTCAACAGCACCACCACACCTTTAGTTCTTTACTATTAGGTTAGTTTTGCAAACCTGGAAAACAATTTGTTGCTACATACCATACATCCTTGTCCTGGGTGCACATCTGGATTCAATGTGATTCAAAGCCTAAAAGTTTGGGATTTCAATTCCAATGTAGATTACCCACCAGCAGTGAAGTTCTGTGAGTTTTTCAAAGCCAAATCCTAAATCAACCAATACATGGAGAAAAATAATGATGCCTCCATCAGCTGGTGTATGACAAGCAGTTCAATATCAGAACTAATGTGAGAGTGGTCTACGTGAGTTTTTCCCAAACTATGGTGACACATGGGCTCTCCTGGCTTTTAAGTTGATTGTCCTGAACAACATGATTAAATTAACTACATTTACATGATGCCTGATAATACTGTTAAATATGGAAACATCACTTGTGTCCTCTTCAGGAAGGAGGAAAGAGGTAACTGCTGACTCCCTCACTGAACGCTCAGCAAGTTAGTGACACTAATTTTTGATGCTGGTCTGTAGGCAAAAGGTTGTCAGCTGGACAAAGTTCCACTGGTTTAAAGTTTTTTTCAAGCAGAACTGCCTCAAAGTTAGCCAAAGGAAAGTATTTTATATACAGATGGGAAAATTGTTTGAGCCTAGTTTATAGTTTTACTTTATCATGTCAATCTGGTAATTAAAAATACTTGCTTTTGGAGTGAAATGTTATTTTGACTAAGAGGACTGATATACTGAACCTTACAACTGAGAATTTCTCCAAGGCAACTTTACCATATCTTGAATAAATACTATTTTAAGGGAATTTAATTACTTTAAATTACCAAACTCAAGCAAAGCTAGTAAAATAAAAATACAAGCACATATGTATAGCATTCAAAATGTACTACTTCATCACAGATAAATAGAAAAGGCAGAGGTGAAGAGAGGCAGACTGACAAATGCATTCATGTCATCATCATTATTCATTGTGTTTAATTGATTTATGGTAGACATTAAAAAGATCTTTTTTTCCCCCCTCATTCTTCTAACTTTCTGTTTGCTTCCTAACAAGAACAGCCAGGGTTTAATTTCTTTTCTGTGCCTCCTTCCTCTCTCGGCTGACAACTGTAGCCATTATAACCAATCTCCTCTTTCTGCCTCTAAAGTCCAAACCTCTCACTTTCCCCTCTGGCGCTGACTGGGAACAGGCAGGAATGTTGCATTGGCCTCTGTCTACCAGGACAATAAATCAGGCATGATGTGAGCATACAAATAGATAATTGTCTGCCGTGTGTTACCATCTCTTGATAGGCCTAACAACAGTGAAACACTTTGGGATAGTAGACCTCTAACTTCTTCACCTTTAGTAAACCCCAGCACCAATTCAGTCACTTGAGAAGTTATACCAAAACATGAACAAAACAGTCAAATGTAAATAAATCCCAATTATTCTTAACTTTTAGCCTGATAATACCTATATGAAAGACAGCATAAGAATTGTGCATGAACTTTCGATACCAGAATTGTTCCCATTTTGTGACTCCTGGGGTTCCTTAATAGACCTTGTTTTACCTGGAGGAGAAAAGAAGCTCTTGTAGCCAAAGGAATGACTAAAATCAAACATGCACGTTTATGCTTAAAACAATGCCAGGGTGAGCAGCACTAAAAACTGCTGGATGAGAATGGCTTTTAACGGTGTGTTTTCTCCCTTTGCATAAATTTGCCAACTGTCTTGCCTAATCTGGCTACTCTCCATTTAATGAAGTGAATAAAACTGTTAAGCCTTATGTTATAGCAGCAAGCATAGTAACTTTTGACCGTGAAGGTTTGCGGGGTTCTAATACATATTTGGTGTTGTTGGAGAATACGAAGCACCTCAGACTAAATCTTTGCTAGAATCCAAAGCAAACAGTACTGTCCTGCTCCAGGTCCAATTTTTCACAGTACCGACTTTGCTTACCAGACACACATTTTCCTCCTAACTGCTCCTTCCTGCTGTAAATCATTTAAGTTCCTGGTCAATCATTTGCATTCAGTAGAGCTGACTGTGATTTAAGTACATATTCAGTTAAAACTCGTAATTAGTATAATAGAGACCAAAAAAACTGGGCTAAGAGAGACTAAAAGAAATCAGTGAAATGCGAACCTGCAGCGTTCAGTGATATATGGATGACAACCCGTCATTGCAATTTCTTAAACAGGACCTGAAAAGGTGCAAGTTACATAATTTCAAACTTACTTAGTCCCTCTGAATCTGAGCATATTTCATACACCTCACATGGCCCAGGGAGTAATTGGTGACAGCTGGCAGTTACAATTAATTTAAACTTGTAAAGGAACATTGCAGTTAAGATAGTTTATTATTGTCCATAAATGCTATGTTCTGCCTGAAACATATTTCTATATGATAAGCCCTCCCTTTTTATGCTGGATGTCTCTGATATGGTTCCTGCCTGGTGGTGATGGTTCGCAATCACGGGACTGAGAGCAAGAAGTCACAAACCTCACAGAGAAGTCCTCGAAAGCAGCCCGGTGTGTGACAGTAATGATAGGAAGCCTTTAACATATAAGTCACATTCCCACTTTTTTAAAATCTAGTAAGTGGAAAGCATAAAGGCATGTGTCAAAATCAACGATCCGACTTCAGGGCAGACATTAAAAGCTGAATATGTGAAAACATGCTGTCAATTGAAATAAGTGATGGAAAGACTGGCAAAAGCTTGTTGTGTACTAAATTGCATAGACCCTTTTTGCACCACAGCAAGTGACACCAGGCAACTGTAGAAGAGATGTAAAAGCTTTGGGGTTCAATCTATCATTCAACATTTTTGTTTGAAAAGGAATTGTTCTTTTTTTTTCTTAGCTGTGAAAAGCATTGGAAAAGGATCTCTGTGCAGGTTCCCTTTCATCATTCCAGATATGAAATGACTGAAACTCTGTCATTCCTGGTCTATAATTTGAAAAACTATCTGGGTGGCTAGCTGATAAGTTTTACCATAAGACTCGGATAAAAAATCCCCAAACATTTTCAATTTTTTTCACTGACAGAAAAATGAACTAGTGTGCCATGTGTCAAGTATTAATGGCTTAATTAACATTTACTTATTTACTTTTCCTTGTAAACATTTCCCAGGCACACTAATAAATTTAAGCACAATTTATTTTTTTAAAAAAGTTTTCTAAGTGCAATGTTGAATAGTAATTACTGAGGAAGTATTGGCCATACATTGAGCAGAAAATTAGCAAAATTCACTTAAATTTAGATTATCATCAGAGCTGCCAGAAGCTGAGGCTGATATGATGCCAGTATGATTTAGGAAGTGTACAGAATGGTGACCAGCAACAGAAATTACTCAGCAGTAATAATGGCTTGGCTGACAGCTTCCTTTAAGCATTGGCTCCAAAACCCACCTTAACACTCCCCAATAACAACCTGCCCATCACCCTGAAGTTTCCTCAGGTGCAGAAAGGACTCTCTATCACATCTCCAGTAATATCAGAGTTGCTGTATATGCCGTGTAGTGTCCTCTGCATCCGGGCAAAATTTTACATGATGGTCCTAGGAGTTCCCAAAAAGCTGATCCTGACCTTTATTTCTAGTCGCACTTCCCCTTGATTTCTCATCTTTGGGGTCATCTTTTCCACTGTGGATTATTATTTTGAAGCAAGTCATTGATCAGCATGAATTAATCAGAAAAGATTAACAAAGAAAGATGTGCCAATATCCTCATGTTGTATGAACTGATTTCATTATTCCGTAGAACCATCAGAACTTCCAAAAAACTCTCGTGTTGAGGTTCCTGTGAAATTAAATTTCAATAGAAATATGGATACAATCTCAGCAGTTTATACATTTGTTTATTTTTAATTATGGACTACATTTGTTACATAGAAAAAGGGGTCCTGATTCAATATTTTGAGGGGTGTGAGCTTTGCTTGTACAATTGTTGCCTCCCTACTGTGAAATTTTTATAGTAATTTATTCTGTTGTAGAAGAAAAACCAAGGTCATAAACTGCAGTTTCACTGCAACAAATTTGTTAAATGAAACTAATAGAAAAGAAGTACAATTAGCTAAAAGCTTTAAATCAAATTTCAGAACTTGGCAGACTTCCCATTACCCAAAACCAAGTGCTGAACCGAGAAGAATTCATTACAAAATTTGACAGGGACCTAAGGATGATTGCTAGCACACGGCCAATAAATGATTTGGTATCAATCCTACAGTCACAAAAAGGAAAAAAGTATACTTACTGCAAATCACTGATATTAAAATAGAAGACATTGTTTTTCTGTAGCTGTGGTGCTTTACACCCTAATGCTGTAATAGCTCACTGCTTGAGCAACCTCGTGGGAATGGAGTGGCAACTGCTTCTGGTATAAATCCCTGCTTTGTTTTGCAGGCTCGCTATGTACAGAGGGTGGTTACACACAGCTTTTATTTTATATGTATATCTGTGTGTGTACATCTATGTATACAGTTATATGTGTATCACAGACGGTGTGTGGTGTCACTCACGACAGCCTAGAAAAACTGGACGAGCCCAGGAGAGGTGCAATGAAAACCACAGAAGGGAAGGGAAGGGAAGTCAGCTGCAAGAGGAGGTGAAGAGGAAAATTAGAAAAAAAATTGAAAGTTGATTTGGAGGCAAAGGTGATTGTGTAGTAATATAGAAATGAACGATGAAAGCCTTGATTTTATTACATGAGATAGGGAGTCAAAGAGGGAACTTGGGATAAATGCGGGGGGGGGAGGTCACCCCAGAGGAGGATCCAACAGACACGTCCCTTGTTCAAAGAGTGACCAGCATGTGGTCCATAGGCTGGTGGTGATGGCAGTGAGAAAAAAATTGTTTTGAGGGAGAGAGACAGGAAATTAGAAATGGAACGGAAAGGGGAAAGAACAGAGGAACAGGCTGATTTTCCATAATAAGACAAAGGTACTTGAGCTATGGGTAAATACGTAGCAAACAGGAGAAGGATGTCTTTCCTCCCAGCCGTATCAATAAATATAATAGGTGAGGTGCTTGGAGTGATAAAAGACAAATCAAGGAAAGACGTTGGAAAGGCAGCTAGAGGTGTAATGCTTCATGAATTTAAATTGAATATATCTCAGAATGTCACCAGAAACGACTGTGAAGAAGGAAATGAAAATAAAACTTAAACAGTAATGAATGTCAGGGTCTTGATTGCACTAATGGGGTCTTGCAACCTCGCCTGCTCCCCCATCCCGTGAAGGTTTGGCTGCCTGTGCTCATGGTTCACTTTGCTGTAGTGCCGTCCCAGCCTAGGCTGCAGGAAAAAAATGTGCCGGGTCTTGCCTGCCAGGGGCAGCCAGAAGGGAAAATTCCTCAGGGGACGGGCAGGTGGCTGCCCAGGGGGGACGGTAGGGCCGGGCCCTGACGGGACTTGTGCCAGCTCTGCCTCGCGGTCCGCTCTGCTCCTCTACAGCTGCGCGACCTGCCAGCTGCCCACCAGCACAGGCAGCCAGGCAAACGCTCGCAGAAACTGTAGTGTCATCGTCGGTGGCCCATTAGGGCATTAGGGCGAAGAGCGAAAGGAATGCAAAACTGCAACATGAAGCATATTGCCTATGCAGAGACACTTAAATGAGATGCTTTAAATGGAATGAAATCGTTTCCTTAGCTTCAATTTCACCTTGGTCAAAGAATTACCCTATTTTCAATGTTGAACACATGGCTGTTTAACATGTCGTCACACAGGTAACCACATACCGTGCCGTTCAGACTGCAAATCACAAAAGGGAACTGGAGCAGCAGCATTTGCTTCTGCTCCAATGCCAGCAAACTAAGAAGTGGACAGAACTAGAATGAAATCTAGCCCTAAATTAAGAGTTTGGTTTAGTAGATTTTTAAGCTGAACCATGCAAGATTAAAAAGTGAAAACACAGAGGATATTGGACCATGGAGACTCCAAAGACAGCAACTAGACAGCGTGGAGGTGCAGCCCAAGGACCAAGGAGCAACCGAGGATAACCCTTTCCTTCTGACTGACCATAGTATGGCCAAGAAAGGCTCTACTGATACTTCGGTGAAGCGGGGGTGAGCATATTAACACTTAGCCTAGCAGCTCATTATTCTTTTTTACCCTATTGTGTGCAATAGCTAACAAATAATTGTTTACTCTTAATTTGCATATATCCTGCATCTCTCTATGCTAGATAAAAGTCCAAAGAAAGTGACCCAGAGAGAAGGTTATATACGAATTGATGTTTCAGTCTTAACAATACGAATATAGTATGGGATCTATGTTATCAGCGACTCGACTCGGAGAGCAACATTTACTGGGCTATGCTGAAAGAGATACAGAAGCAGGAAATACAACTGTAACTAGAGACTTTAATTACTCTCAGACAGACTTCACAAATGTCATAGCCGGATGTGAAGTAGAGAATTTTTAGATACCATCAGTGTCACCTGCAAGAAGTAGAGAAACAGCTGATTAGGGAGCCCGCAGTAGGAAATGCAACCCCGGGCTGGCTTGTGAGTAATGCACAGGCTCTCCTTCAAAGTGCTCCAGGCAAAGAGCATCTCTCTAGCACTGGCCTTTGGGAACTGGAAATCTGAAATACCTACAATAATAATAAAGGCCAGCAGTCCACTCAGTTTGAGCTTTGAGCTTCAAAAAAGGAAACTGGTGAAAAAGAGGGAAATTGTTAAAAAGAAAGTTGCCAGAAGGAGGAGTTCAAACAGTTAAATCCTTACAAACAGTAAGAAGAAAATGCCTTACTGTAAGCGCAGGAGCAGTACATATCCCTATTAAGGTCTTGAATAAGAGGAGAAGAAGCTGATGGTATATCCAAATGAGGAAAATAAAAACAAAACACCTTGTAAATGCTGGCAAAGTAGATATAAAAATACAATAAGAAGAACAGGTGAGGAATGAATAGTAAAAGAATCAAAATGAATATTAAATCCTTCTTCAAACCCAGCAGGAGAATAAAACCACCTGGAGATTCTGTAGGGCAAGCTGGTGATCAGAGTGTATAAAAGGAAGGCAGAGGAGGACTAAGCCATTAGAGGGAACAGAAATGGAAAAGTACCGAGGAGTGTTCACTGCTAAGGAAAGTGGGAAGTTTCCTGTGACCCATCCGTTTCCTTTCTGAGGAAGGGCTAATCAACATCTGTGTGCAATCTGAGTGGCTCTTGATGGGGGTTGTGAGTCAGGTCAGACAATATTTGCCCAAAAGTTTTAAGAGTGCTCAAGGAGGAAAGCTAAATTACTATTAGTGTATTTGGTAAATCAGAGGTAGCGTGTAACTCCTGAAACATTCCTTCACATATGAAGAATGAAGGATGGCAAATGAGATGCCATTTTTAAACACTTCTGGGGAAAAGTCATGCTCTACTCCTTAAGTTCTCCTTCTGCTTTCCCCAGTTTTGACAAATAAATTTTTCAGTTTTCAGCTACATCCTCTCTCATCTCTGTCATATTAATAGTATACAGAAGTACAAAAGTAGTAGTAAACAGTATTTTTGTAGGAAATTAATACAAATAATGGTTTTCAATCAACTGTGTCCATTATAATCTTTAATGCCACTACAGTTATTGACAAAAGAATTTCCAAGTTCAAAATCAGAAGGTTGAACTGCTGTACAACATTTACAGAAATTAGATATAGAGAGAATAAAAGTCAAATGTCAGCCATTGAATTTAGGAACCTCCTTTCTTCTTTAATTAGTTCACAATTATGTAGACATCTTGATACTTCAAGTAAATTTAGGAGAAATATTTTGTATCCCATATGTACTGTTCCAATAGACTGGAACAGAAACTATAATTTTCTAGAGTAAAGCACTTAATGCTCGTCATCAGCTTAATCCACTTTATGGAATGGCAGCCATGAGAAAGTTCTTTTACCTTTTATTTTCCTAATTAATAACTCCGCAGGGCATTCATCTTCCCCTGTTCCCCCTAAGCTTCAATATAGATTTAGTAAAAAATGTCTTTGTTGTAAGCGGTTGTACAGTTTGCCACTACTCCTAAAGATTTGCTTCAGTCCCCTTTCTCTCTTTTTGTAAATTAATGCTACCCTCTTCTCCTGTATTAGATATTACTTGTAAAATACCTGATCATGCTCCAAAAGTTGCAGACTACAGAAGATACAAAGCTTGTGTTATGTGTCTTAATGCTACTACAGCAGCCTTCTGCCTGCTTACTGTCATGACATGAAACCACCGTGTTGCAACCAGCAAAGCCGATGACCACTGAGAGCAGTGGGAATTGGATTTGCCCCATAGGGACTGGTCTGACTTTCACCGGCTTCTCCAGCAGGAGGTCCTCCTCCGGGGGAAGCTGGACTTGTGAGCACACAGAGAGGCTTAGCCAGCCTCCTGGTCAGCAAGGGTCTTTCTGGGGACTTTGCTGAAGGAGGCTCAGGTCCATGATTAGGGTTCCCTGCGCCTCAAGGAGCGTATGGACTGTGGGTCTCCTTGATTTTGGAAAATATTGGCTCTAATAGAGTGCAGGAGAAGGTACTTAACCCAATAAGATATTTAGCAGATAAGAGCAAAGGAAAAACCAGCTCATCCTTTACATCCAATGAAGGCTTGCTGTCTAAAAAAACCACCCCCAAACCAGAGAGCGTAACCTCTAAAGGCAAAATTTTTAAAGGGTCGGGTGTGATTTTTCTCAAGCAGGTTTTCATCACCCCCTTCTGTGTTACAAAAGAGAGCTAATGGTTCATTTTGGCTCTAAGGCAGTATCACTGGTTTCCTCTCTCTCATTCCTCCTCAGCCCTTGCGGGGCCGGCAGCGGGCCAGGCATAATCAGGCATTGCCCCGCTGAAGTCAGCTGGTTCCGCCGCCGCCGCCGAGACGTGGGCTGCAGGGATTCCACACCAGTTCTCCCACTGCCTTCCCCAGGCTGATGCTGCGACTTCTCCACATGGACCTGGTTTCCCCTGATGGCAGAGGAAAAGAAGAAAGGAGAAAACATTGAAAGGCGGCTGAAGAGGTATTAAAGAAAGACTTCAATGTCAGATTGCTGTCCAGATATCCATGAAAGCAGTTCTAATATAGTGTGGGCTTAGGCATTTGTTTGTTGTTTTGCTGGATGAGTTTTACTGAATACGGTTAATTTTATGTAACATCTTTCAGATCTCTAAAAATTTTCTAGAACTAAATAACAGGAGAAGCCAAAAAATATAAGCATAGAGAAGGAAGAGTTTGGGTGGGTGAGTAGGCAGGCAAAGGGGAGATCCACTTTTCAGATGAATTTTGAAAATTGGGTTGATGAGGCAGAGATACAGAGAAATGCTTTCTGCAGTATATTTGTATTATACAGAAGAGGTATTTATGCAGAAGAAGAGTTTTTGCAACGTGACAGTTATCACACCTTCCAGGCAGTTGGTTGCTTGACTGCATTCACGTGAGAATCTAGACTCCTTCGAAGCTGAAAAAAAAAAAGTTTTGTGAACTTGCAGAAAGTTTTGCAAGGTATTCTGTTCTGCATCCTATGTTTGCTTTACTTTTACTACTGTGTTTTGGAACAACAGATAGCATCACACCCCATGGTTATTTGGTATTACCTATATTTCAATTTTGTCTTACATAATTCTATAATTACATAATTTGTCTACATAATTCCTGTTTTGTTGGTTGACCACAAGTTGCTATATCAGAAAGCTGGGTAGAAATGCTGTAGAGAAAATCTTGTGTGAAATGATACTAAGGAGCTCTAGTAATAACCATGTATTTGGTGCCATACATAGGCAAAGATTATATGCTAATATTATCCATTTCCAATCACTTCATGCACAGCCACTCATTTATTCAGGAACTACTTGACAATTTTAAGCTCCTTTATACTGTATGTTTTACATCTGGGTAGCTGCGGCTGAATCCTGTATTGAGTTGCTTAAAAACGAGGCCAAGCCTTTCCCTAGATTTAAACTCTCTCCTAATTATTTGAAGGCGTATCAAGTACTGCTAAGCACCCCCGTCTTTGAAGCTTCAGCTCTGAGCATACTCTGTTGAACAGGTCTCCATTTTTTTACTGTTGAAGGAACCTCAGATGTGTCAGAACCCTGATAAAGTCGTAAGATGGAGGCAAGGCACAGTGCCAGTCTGGAGCTGCCGTGGGTGCTCTCCATGAAGGCAAAACTGGCCGAGAGCCACTCACCCCTTCGTGGCAGGGCAGAGGTACCACGGCTTTTCTGCTCCTTCCTGCCAAGCCGACCTGGCCGCTGCGGGAGTGGCGGCTGAGGGCAAAGAGCAGGGGAGGGAGGGAGCGGGAGACGGGCGCTGTGCTTTGAATTTAGAAGCTCTTGGTACGGAACAAGCATAGGAGCGTGGCAAAGGCACCGGTGTGGGTATCTCACCCACAGCAAGTGAGAGCAGGCAGACTTGCATTTAAATTTGTTCTGAATATTTCAGGATTTATCTGATTTTCGGGATTTCACTCTTAGGAGTCCTGAAATATTTTACGCTGTCAGCTCTTCATTAATACCTTTCTATCGAGTCTTGTGTGTTTCACTTACTGATGGAGATAGATGATCTTCTACAGTCAGAAGTGGGGCTGCAGCTCACCCAGACATGCAGGAACACCTCCAAACTTCTTCTCGGTATTCATGAGCTAACTTCAAATTCCGAGCAGATTAGCCAACAGAATACTTGGGTCCTGGGTGGGTTTTGCGATTCATCCTGAGCTCTGTACAGCAGCAGCGTTACTGCTTCCATACCTGGGCGAGCTAGTTTTCATCTAGTGTAGATATAATTACCTCTGGAAGTATATTTTCCTGCTGATTTACAATGGAACGTCTTTCACGATACTTCCTCTTAGTGTTTCTTTCCTAGCTTTCAGGGGAGTTTGTGAAGGAAATCTAGTGTTGTCACTTCTACTTTATCTGTGAGGAAACTGAGGCCAAGAGCAAATGCCTGTAGTCATATGGCAAGTCACTGACTGAACCAGAAATAACAGCCAGAAATCCTGCTTGCGGTGCAGAATGTGATCTTCTGAACCATGCGGCCACCCACACATCATAGTTTAAGAACTGTACTTTTCCACAAAAATTAATGGCTAGATAGTCAACAGTAGCTCTATAGTTGCATCCCAGTTGTTCACATGACCGTAAAAGAAACGAATAGCATGCTCAGGCTGTGTATAATATGTGCAACTCACAAATTAATTCTCTATTTCAGTATAACAAAAAGGAAGGCAACAAATAAAAATAAACAGATCTTTACCTTTATTGCAGAGAGGTTTAATAAAATCTGAAGCATGAACACTGTGTTTCATATGTAACCCATCATAAAATTCTGTAAATAGAATTTATATGACGGAAGAGAAACCAGCATTTTATCAAAGAAAAAAAATGCACATATTCGGAAAAAATGTATATGCCTCTGGTCCAACTTAGCCTCTAGAATGACATGCCTGAGGTACTATTGCTATCAGTGTCTGCTTATAGTTCAAGAAAATAAAAATAAGTATTTGAAAAAGGAAGCAGATCTGCCTAACAGAATCTTAGTTCAAGTTTCAGTGTTTTTCCAGCAGAATCTCACACACTTCAAGGCATAGCAGGGAGTCACTTTTTTCAATAATACTTTTGGTACTCTTGATTAAAAAAAATAAATCATAGAGCTTTGAATACTATTTCTATTTCACAGAAATTGTTTAAAATCGTTTAATTTTCATCTAAAGACTGCACTTGCCTTGAAAGCAATCCACATTTTAAAGCAGTATTATTCACTTGTTTTTTCAAAAGCATTTCTGCTGACTTTTAGTTATTTTAAATGGAAAATAAATATACTGAAATGTGTAATATTTTTATTAATTCAGTATATGAAACCAGACAGGTTATCTAGCATGTTTTCCAGCTTTGGAGTCACAACTTTGATTATTTCCCCATACACAGCTTGTTTACACCTGGTCATGTGGGTGCAAAAGATGAAAAGTATTTCTTTCCCTTGAGGGGTTATTCACATCTTGCCAAAAAACCTTCACTGAACAGTATCCACGTAAGTGTACAGAGAAGCAGTTCCCATGATGAGCTATTATGATGAATCAAAAGAAACCGCAGAGGCAGTACAATGGCAATTGAAGGTTCTTCAGTGGTGTCTCATATATTTGCACTTCATAACAGAAACTAAAAACATGAAGTGACGCACAGAAGTACAGTGAAGTGTCTAAAATATGCACTGACGTTTTAAGAATGTACCCAGGGAATATTAAAGGCCCGAGTTCATATTGCTACTGACTAGAACCAACTTCTGTTCTGCTTTAGAAGCCATGAATGTCTTGAAGGTTTTCGGGCACTGAAGCACACACACTAGCAAAAAGATCATTCCTGCAGAGTGCTATGGAAACTTTTAAAACATGCCTGAAGTTCACCTTTGGGAAATGGTGTCTAATTTTTAACAGCATGGTCTAATTTTTTAATAGCAGCCTTTCTTATCACCTAATAAACCGGATGCAGCAGAGTGGACAGGAATGTTGCTGGTAGATGACTATCTGAAACTTCAAATCCCTCTGTGCTAAAGATGAGATCTTGATATTTAATCCCACCTTTCCATCCTGCTTTGATTGCTCCTCCCCAGTTTCATTCTCATTCATCTCTACAACTGCAGCAGGAGGCCTGTATTTGTGTTTTGATTACCCTTGTCCCTTCCACCTCTCCATCAGACAGTCATTCCTCATGGTACCTCCAGAGTGCTGCCCTTTCTCAGGGGCCACATACACTCCTCCTGTGGTTGAAGTGCAGCTCCGTTTCTCATGTTGTTTGGATGTTATCCTGGACTCACTGTCTGTATCTGTGTTACTAAATTCAAGTACGCCTGGAAATATTGGTTCCCCCTGGACCAGAACTATTTATATTAGTAACTAGAGAGTTCTTTGCCATGAATTTGGTCGAAACAAGCTTGTGCTCTCCAGAGCCTTCCCTTGCCACAGCTCAGCAGCTGGATTGGGCCAAGGATCACTCTCAGTTGGCTGTTTGCAAGCCATTCATGGTGCAGGTGGAGATCTGCTCCCCCGTGGGCCTCCCTGGGCTGCAGGGGCACAGCCTGCCTCACCGGGGTCTTCATCCC